>JAZGTJ010000671.1:20207-45016 GCA_036877575.1 Botia almorhae | reverse complement strand
TGCAGACAAATCACACACACACACACACACACACACACACCCTCCAGCACAGGAAGGTCAAGAGAAACATTCAGTGTGGAGAGACACACACTGTGATAACAACTGTGAGCAGCCGATGCGCCTTTTTGAGTAGAATTATTAACGCTAGTGTTTTTATCTCTAACACACACACAAAAACACACTTACCCTCCTTCACACACACTCAAACATTTATACTCTCTCCCAAAGTTTTAACCCTCACACAGCCCCAAAGTGAGACCAGCCAATATGTTCTCACTTAACTCTCTTTATCCTCACTCCAATGGTGTAACTGGTCACACTGGTCCTCACAGCGGCAGATGTACACACACACACACACACACACACACACACACACACACACTCACCTGTGATTCGGCCGTTGGCCTCGAGTGGCGGCTGCCAGCTGATAAGAATAGCTCTTGGTCGTCCCTCTCGGCCAATCACAGTCAGGTCCTTTGGGGCGGAGCTTGGTGCTGAGAGCAGAAATGAAAACAGGACAGATGACAGAGAATACTATTGTATTCAGAACTGAGTATAGTTTTACCAGTAGAGTCTAAATAATAACAATTGTTTTTGTTAACTGAGTTCATCATTCTATCACTACACCACAACTAATTAAAAAGCTTCACATTAAGCCACAATTAAGGCAAAGAAAAGGTCGCTAATTGTAACTAGAGGACAGCTGACAGCAGTTTCTGTGTGACGTGTGAGTTGTTGGTCACATTCAACTGTTTTGACATTAAACAGTAATTTACTCATTGATTAAATATCACATTAACATCACATCGTTAAAGTATAAACAGTAATTATGAAGCTTGTGGGTCACTGACCTCTCCTGTTCGTAAACAACATAATAATCTATTATTAGGTTTGGTGTGTTTCACTGTGGTGGGGAAAAATCTAGAGCATGTATTTCATTGTTTTTATTTCTTTCATGTATCAACTATCTTTTCTAAAACTTTGATTATTTCTCCAGACAACAATGAGATTAAACAGAGAGCAAATGAAAACGCTGCAAGTCTCCTGTCTCTCATATATTTCTCCTGAAACAGCCTCTGTAAAGCTGCTGTGCAACAACGCAACATTCTGAAAACATTCTTTTTTAAATAAATCAACTGTGAAACAATGACAGTATTTCTGTAATGAGACTGTATGTGCACGCTTTACACACAGATATAGTGGTGGGAGGTACGTTGACATCTTTAATTTATTGTTTAAAAAACAGTTTATAGTATGAGAGTATGATTGTTTTGTAAATATTATATAACAGATACCTACAGTATCACAGTATAGTTACTGTCATGAGAAATTCAACAAACGTTTGCATTTGAAATGACTACATACGGACTGTATTTGGAAATGTCACTGAATCAAATCTTAATAAAAGGTGTTTCATCTCATCAGATATTGTTTTAATGAACACAAGATTAGATTATTCATAACTAAATGTGGAGTGCCGAAATAGCTTTACATGAGCTAAAAAAACAAAAGACTCAAACTGTTAAACTGTTTTTATAAAACAGAATGTTCCAGCTCAAAATCTAGATGGAGGTGCTGTATTTGAAGCTGCTACAGACACACGCGCACACAGACACACAGACACACACGCAACCACACAGACACACACACAAACACTCTCTCTCGTGAACACACATCAGTTGAGTTTTATATGTAAATGCAGCAACAACAAACTGCTGAAACTCTTTTTAGCCTTTAAATGCAGCGACTCGCTCTGTATTCCAACACAAAAATCAAGTGTTTATATCACTTTATATCATCATGTGTTTATATCACATGTGTAAATAATGTCAAGCAGAGCTGCTCACTGACAGCAGAGCTGCTCACTGACAGCAGAGCTGCTCACTGACAGCAGAGCTGCTCACTGACGGCAGCGCTAATAAATGTACCGCAGTATTCCTGGTGTTGTTTACTGTCACACTGCCTAGTCCTACACAAATATACACTGATTTACAGTCCACAGAGAAAGCAACACAAACACAACACAACACAAGCATGTGTGTTTACCTGCTTCATATGTGGTGGCGTGTGCCGTCATACTCCATGTGCTGGACTTCCGTCCCTTGGTGACCATGACGGAGAACTCATACATGGTGTTGGGCTTCAGACCGGTGACTGTGTGAGTCAATGCTGTCGTATCAGCAGACTGAACACACACACAAACACATTCACATGCTCCATTAGTTCATCATGATAACACAGCCATTCATGGAAACCAGCCTGTGACATCACACATGTATGATGTCACTCCTCATGATACTGAAAAATGAGTGTAATCATTAACCATGGTATGATACAACAAATCACAAACAGTACCATGAAACTACCACTATATAAATCCAATAAAGAAACATCATGTTACTATCATGATACTTGTTAAAAACCAAAACACAAAGTAACACAATAGTACTTGTGTAACGTTTTGTTTGTGAATGTCTATTAAAGGTACAGTAGACAATTTCTGAGAGGCTAGCAATAGCAAGCTAGCTTTAAAAGCATAAGATCCCGCCCTCCCTTCAGACCACTTTCCGAAGCCACGCCTCCTCTAACACATGAACGCATACATTTGGATCAGCGTGTAAAGAGGTTTTCAACCAAAATAACAAAACATGTTTTTTTTATTGTCAACCCTGCCTTACGTGTAACTCCTGTACAAGCTGAATCCGTCATAATCACCTTGTATTTCCCGCTGGTGGAGTGGCTGGTCTTCCACTTGACAGAATAGTACCGAACCTCCGCGGATTTCTGGTTCTTAGGAATGGAGTTATCAGCCCAGCTGACCCGGACCGATTCTGAGGTGATCGGCACAGCCTGCACACCTACAGGAGGAATCATGGGTGTGGAGGTATCTGGGATGGGGGTAGGGAATTTATCAAACAGATGGAACAAATCATCGTCTGATGGATCTGAGGGGTCTGTGGCCGCACACACACACACACGCGCACGCATATATACACACGCATTCGCACATGTATGCGTTTTATGTCCAAATCAAACAATGTCACGCAGCAGATGATGGTCAAGAAGAGAAACAAAATGAAGGAAAATGGAGTGAGAGAGAGAAAAAGAGACACAACAGAAGAACATTAAGTAAACTAGATAGTGACACACACACACAGTTAAAGGTGAAAGTCAGAAACGCTATTGGCTGAAACTCAAGACGTCCCACAATTCAACCCAAAATCAAAAAAACATCATGTTCTTCAAACAGGCTCCACTGATGCTAAATATAATCATCATTCTTTTGACTTTGGGGTGAAATATGAGCAGAAGCCACAAAGAATTACAGACCTACAGCCTCACCTGAAGACAGAGAGACAGTCAACACACAACTAACACACACAGTCTCTCTCTATATGACATAATTCTATCTATCAGACAGACAGTAATCGCACACATCATTAGATGAGAACCCTGCAGTTTACTGACACTCAAACGAATGGCTGTCACTCAGACAGAGAGAGACAGGTCTGTCCTCAGAGACAGAGAGACAGGTCAGCCTTCAGAGAGAGACACAGGACTGTCTTCAGAGACAGACAGACAGGCCTATCTTCAGAGACAGATAGACAGGACTGTCTTTAGAAAGAGAGAGAAAGACAGATTTTTTAGAAAAAAAAAGACAGAGTCTTTAGAGAAAAAGAGAGACAAGTCTGTCTTCAGAGAGACAGACAAGTGTTTTCAGAGAAAGAGAGACAAGTTTGTGTTTAGAGAGAGAGACAGGTGTGTGTTTAGTGATGTTTGAATGCAAGCAGAGAAGCAGATAAATCATGTTTTAAAAACAGCCTGTAGACACACATCAGTTTTTCAGTGGAGAGCAGAGAAGCGCTAAACCCCAGTGAGCTGCCTACCTAGACAGCATTTAGAACATCACAGATTTTTTAAGACATTTTAAGACTGTTGGTATAGTTGATTTCATGTCAAAGCTTGTACACACAGAACAAAACTCAAATCAAAGCCACAGATACTGATGACAGTTTGTCTTGTAAAGCTTTTTACATGGTCAAATCAAAGCCTGAGGACGGCAGATTCAAACTCCAGCTCAGCTCAGTGTCCAGAAATAAACTCAGAATTCTGAAAAGATCTAGATTACTGAATCACAATCTGTGTTCTGCAGACATGTTCAGCCTCGTTCTGGTGTTACTGTACGACCTCACACCAACAGCAGCATAAACATCACACCAGCGTCACAACAGTTACTGTACTTCTACTGTACAAATGATATTAAATAATGATCATATTCATAGAAAACATGAATGTATGTGACATACCTGACATAGATCTAGTAACAGCACTTTCATACAGTGGGACTCCTTCACCAGCGTTGTTGAAAGCCTTCAGAGAGATGACATAATGCGAGCTGGGCTCTGCAAACACACACACACACAAACACACACACTTTATGAAAGACATAATGGTTTTTATGCTGTACAAGCTGTATATTCTATCCCCCTACACAAACCAACAACATCAAACCATCAAAGAAAACTTTCTGCTATTTTACATTTTCAAAACCATCCTGTATGTTTTAAAGCGAGTTTCCTCATGGGGACCATAAAGTCATAATTTACTAGTATTACTATACTTGTGGGGACCCCCATAATGTAGTGAATACCAGGACACACACACTTTAAAAAGCAGAAATGAAACAGGAAACTAAGTACTATAGCTGTGTTTTCTAATAAAATAAGTTTTCCAACCAAAAACACAAAACCGGCTTTCACTGCTTCAAAGACTTCAAATACTGAGGGATTAGTCACATGACACCTACAGGAGGAAGTGATGTCCTCTGCAGGGCGTGTATTGCACCAGCCAAACAGCTGCCTGGTTACGAGACCAATGGCATCATTCTGTTCATGTATTACAATCCACAGACGATGTGAAGACTGTGACTTTGTAAGTTGAAAACACGCGAAACTATTCAATTGTAAATTAGGCGACAACACCCCGTAATGCTGTGCAAAACAATGAAACAGTTAGTCTTAAAAATGAAATACACTGATTTGTCTGTTATACAATTGTCTCTGCATGAGAGCTGCTGTTCCAGCAGAGCTGAAGGAAGAAACTAAAATCGCACTTCTGATTCATTTGAATGGCTGCCCAGCTAACAATTTTAGGTTGTGAGAATGTTTACCTGAGAATGTTTCCTGTTTCCATTAAGTAACACAAACATTACAAATGTTATTGTGAAAGTTCTTGGAAAATGTCCAGATTATTGCAGGACATTGCATTAACGTTATTGCTTGGTTCTAATAACGTTTTTCAAACACGTTAGCCAACATTCTCTGTTAGCTGGGAAGCTTTCGCTTTCGAAATCCCTGAAGTGTGAAATGGAGAACGATTTGTGCTTTTGTTTCACCGTTTCCTTCTGGTGGGTCCTTCTCGTCACCACAGAGGCTCAATATCGCTGCCATGGTAACCTGTGAATTCCCCGTAAAATATTGATAAGGACGCGTGGCCTTATTTTTGTCCAGAGCAGCGTAAGAGAGGCCAAATCAGCCAGGCTGAAAGAATATAATGCTGGAGAAGATGAGAGCAGCACAGGTGAGAATCTCAACACACGCAGCACCTGTCAGCACACGGCTGACCCAACAACCAGCTCTGAGCAGCTGCTGCACACACAATCAGTCTATCTGTGTGACCACACAAGTCTGCAAACAACACAGAAATACAATCAATAAAAGTTTTAAATGCTGTTTTAATGCACGCCGCTTCTGATCTAGTTCATCACTCACCGGATTCATTATATATTCATTAGAACAGGACTAAACGCAGCTGAATATTAAACATCTATGATTTATTACTGTGGCTTTTGTCTTGGAACTGCAGGCAGGCTTTTGAAATTCAACTTGCACCTCACTTGTTTTCCTAATGGCTTTTTTTTAAATAATGCCTCCTAATTTCATTCAGCACAATGAATTGTTCTGTTGTATGAAGGCTAAGACAATTTGAAAAGTCATTAATTTATTCACACTGCTTTTATAACAAACCCAAGTACATTGGGTTCTCAAACAAAAACCTTTTTTTATCATGTGAGCATTGCCAAAATTACATCATAGCTGTATCATCTGTTCAGGAGTAATCTATGATCTATAATTAATTATATTCATGAAATACGAGACTGTGCTGTAGTGAACTACAGACAATGAACTCTAGAATAATAAGAGTCAAGAACTGAGCATATGAACATATTTTATAAGCACACAGGAGAACATTGGATGTCCAACATCATCTGTGACATCATTCAAAGATCACAGAGAAATATTTAGAGAAAGTGTGGAAATCAAAACAGTGAGAGTTAGAGTTTATTAACCACTCCTCTCTAACGGTCAGTCTGTGGCAAGCTTTGACACGCATACTTTTCTAGATCCAATCAACTGATGGTTAAACATCAGTATATTTCAGTATCGGATTTAGCAAAGGCTCAGTCAGTCACTGTAGGAGTTGCATTGTTGCTAACACACACGATTTGATATTATTGTCACAATAATATGAGAACTGTCAACTTAAAATGTTCCACCCCTATTTACATGAAAGTAGATTAGGACTGAAAGTAGCTTTAAAGAAAAGCTAGACCAATAACAACTCAGCATACAAATTTTACAATGACATCATCACTGGCGGTCATTGTCAAAGGGAGATCTACAAAGATTTTTATACTGAATTAAAGGCGACGGATTTTACTGCAACACAGTGTTCTGAGATGGACTCACCTAAGTTCTCTATGGAGTAATATCGCTGTTTGCTGTCCACCCTCACAGTGTCAGCGTACGGGCTGCCCACTCCATAGCCAATGATGTAGCCGCGCACCAAGATGTTGGGGTTCAGCGGAGGGGTCCAGCTCATGATGATACTGTTGGGTAACGGACGGACGTGCAGAGAACTGGGCTGGTTCGGAACTTGAGTTTCTGAAATACAGATAACGACACAGTTTGATAGCTGCACTCACATCTTTAAATACTGTAACTAAAGGTTCTTTAAAAAAGAACAGACATGCTGCACCACTCAATCAAACACATCAATGTGACAAACAAACAGTCTCAATGTTTGTAAAAGCAGAGTGGGCGATCTTCTCCAGAAACCTTTTTTGTTACGCTATTCTCTCCACATTCCAATAGCAATCACTCTGTGGTATAAATATATTTATATGTATATTATATATACTCTGTAGAAGACGCAGTACCATAAAATGTTCATCCAATCATCATGAGCTCTCGTCTTCATCATGCGCAGTTGAGCTATTTCTGCAGCTCAGCAAACTGACAGCACTTTGTGACATCACGAGTCGCTCACAGAATAATCATTTCCTGAGGCTGTTACCGGGATTCAGTTTCTAAATTAATGAGTCTCTCAAATCTCCAAACTTGTGTGAAGTTCATCCAGGTACCCATCATGTCTCGTTTTTGATCTGCAAGGATGGATCTGCGTTTTCTAAGACGATGTTCTGGCTTGCGAAAAAAGTCTTCAAAGGCGTTTCATTAGCGCAGACTGTGTGCGGTTTTAAGTTGAAAGCTATTGTAAATGTCAAATTCTTCTTCATTCATTATGTACTGAAGGGTGCTCCTCACTCTTCACTGGCTCTTGTTCTGCTAGCAGCCAGGGCTACAGTAAAAGACAATTAGACACACTAAAGCCTATGGTATTGATTTTCTGCTGTAACCATCGTCTGCTGTTGTTGGACGTGCTCCCTGGAGTTAGTGTGCGCTTGATTCTCTTTTGCACATGTAGCCCATGGCTGTGTCTTAATCCACACCCTAGTTTAGTGGTAAGCACGTTGCTATTGCTAAGGCTGTAGTAGTGTCTAAATCACACACTAAAGACTCTGGTCCATAGAAACTGGCAGATAAAGTGTCGACTGCTGCTGAATTCGCTTCCTGGAAACACCTGCCCGCTAACAGGGAACGTTCTCAGAACGTTGGCTAATGTTCTCTAAAAGTTCTGAAAAAATGTTCTTGCAATAAAGTTAATAGAACTTTTTGTAACGTATATATCAATAAGCGTTAAGTCATCAGTGGAGCGTTTTAAATGTTACAGAATAATAACAAGTTTGAATAACGTTCTTATAATTCAGCATTAATATTAATACAACTTTCAAAACACTGGACGTTCTGAATGCTCCTAGAAGATTTTTAACGTTTTTGTAACTTAATGGAAACATTAGGGAAACGTTCTTACAACCTAAAACTGTTAGCTGTTGGGTGATTCATGTTCACGATATACAAACTCATGCCACAGCAGTTTGTGGAGTTATACAGTTATTGGAGATATCACAAACAGGAGATTGTGGCGTATTGTGCGTTTGTTTTCAAGCACATTTACCATCAAGGTCGTTCTCTGGTGTCTCGGCCGTGTACCACTCGCTGCTGGGCCCCGTGCCATTCACCGTCATGGCCGCCACTTGGAAGCTGTACTGACTGCCTTTCTCCAACCCTGTCACACAACAAACAAAGGAAGCGAGTGAGAGAAAACAAAACGCTGTGTGACAGAACAAACGTGATGATCCAGAATGAGATTGTTTGCCATTCTAATTAGTATAGCAGTCACTCACGACGGTGAGGTAAACGAGGTCTCAAAACCTCATCCAAAACAGATCGAGAATTTCCATCATGTGTACAGATAAAACACTTCAATTATGATAGTGGAGGCCTGGAGACCATGAACACCCCCGAGTGCTGGAATTAGCATAACACCCTGGAACGCTACTGTGAAATGAATCCCACATTAGAGAAAGATATCCATCAAGGAAATCATGAAAACAAATATCATTTTCAGCTAAATTCTGAAATTCAATTCAAATAAACACACAGTAGAAAGATCACACGCGTTTGTTAAAGCGGTCATTCGTCATTTTTGCCTCTCTACCGCCATCAGTTTAGCCATACATTGATCATTAGTGGCAGAGTTGTTTTCTTAACATGCATGACAAGTTTAAATTCTAAACAACTGCTGTAAGAACAAGTTACAATCGTGATATAGTAGCGGATCGTCTTTGTTGTTACAGATGGACATTTCCTGCGACAGCCCAAATTAAAAATCATGTTTATAAACTTACGGTTGTGTAACGGGGTGAAGTACGGAGGTCGTTTTAAACACTAATCTGGTATGTACTTGCACAATAACTGAATTTAGTTTTTAGCTGTTTTTTAACCACAAAAAGTTACAAACAAACCCTTTATAATGCAAACTAAATTTGGACTAAAAAACACGAAGGGTGCAGAGACCATTATCTGCGCATTATACATGCAAAAGACATGAAAATAAAGAAACCTGGCAGGCAGGTGTTTGGTGAACTTACTGTAATATTCATATGGAGCTTGTACAGTAATAGCTCAGTCAGCAGATGGAGGAAATGGATGTTCATTTCATCTTTCATTCAATTTCTGCCTGCATCTCTCTTATGTGACAGAAAACAGCATTTGTCTTGTTCTTTTGAAATAAGATTTTGATGTATCGAGTGACATGTTGCAACTTTCCGAACTCACAACTTTCTTAAAACTTTCCCAGTATAAAAATTCCATTCATTGAGAAAAAACTGCAAACAAGATTATGACTGTGTCCCAATTCGCACACGTGTACTATCCATTCCAAATAGCATTCAGAATTAGAATTAGTATGTACCATAGTATTGTAGTATGCTGAAATAAGTACTTTTAAAGTACCTGGATGGTGTACTATTGCCAGTGAAAACTTGAAGTGCTGATCCATGCACAGTCTAACAACTGATATTACCCACAATTCATTGTGAAAAGGTGAATTGAAGATTCAATTTAATTAATAAAGATTGATTTAATTAATCGCTGATGCTCCACCAAATTAATAAATTAGGCGATATAGTAAACATTAAAGAACAAATAACGAATGGAATAAAAGCTGAAAGTCAAGGAGGAGTCGTATTTTGATGTGAGTGATTACTAACCTCACACTGTTGTCTAGGCAACAACAACCACTTCTGCTATGTGTTTGTATAACCCAGTACTTGCATACTCTTTTGCTAGTCAAGAAGATGTATATTCTTTTCCATGATTAAAACAGTACATACTTTTAGGATGTAGTATAAGCAGCAAGGGTCTCACCTGTAAACAGGTACCACAGGTTGTTGGGCTCGATGGCTTCCTGCTCGCCCCGCCGGCCGGTTCTGCGATGACGGATCTTGTATCCCGTGATGAAGCCGTTCTGTGCGTGAGGAGGCGGCGGCTGCCAGCTCACTTTGATGCTCTGTGACACATAAAGAAACGTTGTCAACTTTCTCCGCTGAACGTGTATTAAAATTCGCTCTAGCATTTGTAAGCAATCAGAGGCTGTCAAAGGCATTTTTCCACGAATTGTTCTCGTTTACTGTATGTACTAAATCGTGTCGCACGTCGGCAGCGCAGTGTTATAGTTGCGCAAACTTAGTTCACTTGTTTTGGCTGTTACTGCCGTTAAACAGACGTGCGAGCCAATAGCAGCAATAGAAGTCTCTGTGCCAATGGAAATCCACATCACTGTCATCATAACATTACAATCATTTTCTGCAGTAAATCACATATATCAGGGACTAGACGTTTAGCGGAAGGATGACGCGTCATAAAGTGCTAATGCTACATTTGTTTTTCTAAAGCTGCATTCTGTAACTTCTGCCTCTCTGCAACAGCTACAAACAGCCCAGACAATTGATATAGTAGCTAGATCTTCATCTTATTTTACAGAAGGACATTTTCCTCGAAATCGGACCGGACAGCTCAAATTAAAAATCATTATTATAAACTTCCGCTGCGAATTGGGATTTTAACCCCCCAAAAAAGGTTATGGATTGCAGCTTTAATATTTTCTTATGCAGGGACAGTTTTCAGTTTACAAAAGCACAGAGGCACTTGAGGTAATGCTGTGCTGTGATTATCTGCATGCTGTGTCCAAACCAGTTAACTGTATTCTCAGTGTAACACAACCTCTCGTGCCTCATTGTTTGTAAAGGAGAATTGCTAACAGACAAACAGCAGCGCGCTCCATCATGTTCAAGCCACTAATGTCCCGGAAAGATGTTTTATTGCCTTTTACCGCAGACCTGTTTCCTGCATTGATGCTCATGAATTATGCAGGCAAAGGCATTTAATCCTTCACTAAAGCAGAGAAAGAAATTAATTGATTTGATGGGGTGTTTAGTGGGAACACAAGAGCTGCAGCCAAGCAAAAACTTCCACGAGATCAGCGCGTCAACAAAACTACCAGCGTGCTCTTCTCCGACGCATCCCAAATGTGTCTAAACTACTCAGAAGCTGAGCATAATTCCCCAAACGCACACATCTACAGACTAATTAACCTTCCTCAATGCCCCATGCACAGGGTGAAATGGATATGAACTACATTTGAGCACGTTTGTGCAGGAATGTGATCACATGCGCAGTTATATTGCGAGGAAGACGCCGCTTTCTGCTATGAGGGGACGGCCGTGCCATCTGTGTGCAGGACGAAGCGATAAAGCCAGTTAACATGCAAATAAACCAATTAAAATTCACACCACACCACCGCCAACCGCAACACATCCGTGGTTTAGCTGCATCTCCCCTTGTTGCGCTTTGTCTCGCGCGAGGGCTAACAACAATACTCGCAGATCCTGCGCCAAAACCCGCTCAACCGTGACCGCCGCATCTCCTCCTGTGAATCAGGTGCGGTCTTAACACCGTCCAGCCCCTCTGTGTGTTTACCACATGACGGCACGTATGGACTCGGTGCTGCTCGTCCTGTGAGCGCAGTAATGCGACGGCTGCATTCATTAACATTTGCTGGCACTTGTTCGTGGGTTTAAGAGCATAATCTTAATTGATTAGAGCACAGCTGGCAAATGTGTGTGTGTGCTGCAGTAGCCGAGCAGTGTCATTTTGGCCCTGTCTTAATTTGGCCCGGTGTTAATTATCCTGTGTAGAACAGGGAAAATCAACTCGGAACAATGTCCTGCCATGAGGAGATGAGAAAATGTGTGTGTGTGTGTGTGTTTTTGTTTTTCTACCACTGTGGGGACCAAATGTCCCCATAAGGTTGGTAAAGCCACACACACACACATTGTGGAGACGAGCCATGTTTCACTGATTATGAAACATACAATAATCAGTTAGGGTTAGAATATACAGTTTGTACAGTACAAAAGTCATTTAGTCTTTAAAGGTCCCCACAAATACAGCTGTACAAACTTGTGTGTGTGTGGATTGGTTGGGTAAAAATTGCCAGTGTACATATTTACTGTCATTGTTCATTAAAACAAATGAAATTCTTAGACCTAAAACAGCCTGTACACAAATACACGAAGACAGACGGCCTGTTTAATTAATTCTTCCTAAGTCAACTGCTGTCGTATTTGTAGACAAAAACGTAAAGTTATTAAAACTCTCAACATTTATACTGAATTGTACAGAGAGATTTAGAGAGAAAGAGAGAGAGAGAGAGAGAGAATATGTGTCTTATAGCAGAACTTTCAGTGGAGTCCAATAGTAGTGTTCACAAGTACACACAACTGTACAGAATGTTTTTAGAACACGCTTCTCCTTCTGTTGTGCGAAACTCGTTGTTCTCGGCCAGTAATACAGAACGGAAAAAATGGACGACTCATACTGCACTACAGGAGATAAAAAAATCGCTGACTACTTATTAAAAATATAAAATCAAAGAAAAAATATCTGAAGAACAGCTCTACAATAATGTCCACTAATGAATCACACACCAAGTTTGTGCAGCACACACACACACACACACACTCCTCAGACCCTTAAATTTTCCAAAATCTCTCTTTTGACCCACGTTTGACCTTGTTGAGAATCATTGTGTTTGAATAGGCACTGCAAAACCTCAGCACAGCGGCTGTACAAAAAAGCAGAAATCTCTCTGAAGGACCTTCTTACACGAAGCATCTTTAAAGGTTTCACATTAAACGTCAGTCCAGAACTGCTTGCTTTGATTAAAAGTCTCGGCAGGGAGTCTGACCGCTCAATACTCTTCAGAAACGCAACTCGCTCTCTGAGACTCAAACCGTCTATGGAAGTGTTCAAAAGTCCTTCAGGAACATTCATCTCCGACCGCCTGTCTTCTCTCATCCTCTCAGTTTATTATTCAATTGACCTGTGGGCTGAAAATGGCACCCTGAGGCGTTATTTTGTTCAGCAGGTTTTGTGATCAAAGACCAGACGTGCAGTTTAATGACAGACAAACTAGATGTATGAAATCCATTTGATCGTTTGTTGAGTGTTCCAGTTCCCTCACTTTACAAAATTCAGATGCTCAAATACTATGTACTCATTCCACGAGACGACAGCATCACAGCCTCCGACAGTATGTGGGTTGATTTTACATTTATTGATTCATACTTAGAAAATAAACTAGATAAACAAACAGAACCGTATGTTGAAGTTGATTTTCTGTCTATGAAACGCTCAGAACTTCATTTGGACAAAGAGAAATACAGAATCTTTCAGACGTGACGTGCCTTTGAAAATCCCTCCGAACGGCCCACCGAATCTGAATGGGCGAACGAAAAGCAAGTTAACGACTCATAAAATCAATAAATATTTATGACGTTGTCATGGCGACGGCGAGAGATGATGAGCGAGCATGTTTGTGTGGATGCAGATGAAGTATTCTGTCGTTTCCTGACCTGCCCCTCTCTGGATGCTGGATTCATTTATAGAAGCGATCCGTCTGAGATCGTACATTAATAACACCAGCAGTGCAGCAAATATTGTACAAATAGACAGTTTAATTTTCTCGTGAAAAATGAAAATGTTTCGGCGTGAAAATGACCCCGTCCGAACATGATGCATTACCGCGGCCACTGGGGCGTCTACTCATCTGTTTCTCACAAAAAAGCCAGTTTTCAGAATCACACTCACTGGCTTAAATATTTGTATTACCAGAAGTGGAAGTACTGTATTTTAAAGCTGTAATCTGCAATGTTTGCCTCTTTACTGCCATCTCTGTTTGAAATATTAAAATGCAGGGTACTTGCATTATTGCTAAACTCAAACAGCATTTTTTGTTTTTGTATTATTGAGTATTTTCCTAACATGGATGACAAATTCTAAACAACTGCTGTACAAACACTGCACCATCCACAGTACCACATGTGATACAGTAGCTTTCCTGCGAAATCAGATCTGACAGCTCAAATTATAAATCATTATAATAAACTTACTGTTGTGAAGGAGGAGTAAAGAGATTGTGTTGAACACTGATCTGTTGTGTCATTTTTACCCAAAAGTTATGGATTGCACCTGTAACATTATTGTTTTACCACTGGATCTGGGTTCAGGTTTAAATAATAATCATTATAATACTAGCTGTATATTACTGTAAGTAATTAAAAAAATGACAACATAAGCACGATTACATCACATTGTGCTGGGAAACGTGACTGAGAGATAACTTGCATAAATACATTGAACTGAGAGAAGTAGATTCTCTGAAATGCACAAAGACAAAGTTAATAAACCTCACAGTTATCTAAGAAAAACAAATTTCAGGTCCTGTTACTGAGGCCAATGTTGACAAAGATTGGCAACAACTGAAAGCCCCCCCTCGTGTTTCTGCAGATTAATGATATCATTTGATTGTTGTTGCATCTGACGGTTAAAAACATCCTTTCACAGACTGAAGGCCATAATGGCCTCCGTGGTCTTTTGTTTCATCTGCGGAGGGGCGGAGCTCAGTGCCACCTAATTTAACATAGAGTCAAAACCAATTTCCTGTCATGAACGATCTGTTTTCGGGCTGCGCACCCAAAACATTACTCAGACTCATTAGTGTCTGAATGCAGAGAGACGAGCTGTGAGTGGGTGTGGTCATCCAATCATGACTCATCTGTGACATGAAAAAAACTCCAGCCCACAGCAACTAAAAACCTTCTGCTGGTGTTCGACCCTTCATGGGTTTACTTAACGCTTTGATTTAAAATTTGTCCCGGTGAAAATTGTTGTGCTATATGGTGAATGTAATTACTGTGTTCCCAGCCAACAGGAAGCGTTCTCTGAACGTTGGCTAACATTCTCTCACAGTTCTCTAAAAAAGTTCTTGCAGTAGCGTGTATTAGAATATTTTTTCATGTTATGTCATTGGCAAATGTTCTTAAAACTTTCCATTTGTTAATTAATGGAAATGTTAGAAAAACCTTTGAGTGTTAGCTCGGTTGTGCACTAGAAGACAACCGCACGTGTGTGTGTGTGTGTGTAAGCTCATTCTCCAGTGAGGCTGTTGAGACGAGACATTTTACTGTAGAATAACGTGTGTGTGTTTGTGTGTTAGTGGTGACTTTACAAGAGCAGGTCCCAGCTGAGGTAATCACATACAAACAAACACACACATGAATAATGAGCACGTCCTGCTGTGCACAGAAATCAAGCCTTTGCCCTCAAAATACTTTTTTGGTAAAGAATCTTGTTATAAAATCTCGTTAGATGTTTTAACAACAGGTTCCAAGAAACCGAGTCATATACATTTATTTGAAATCCCACTTCAGCATCCCTAGATGTCTGAATACATTTAATATCCAAACTGTATCATAATAAAAATATGGTGAAATACAAGCATTTATCACAATGAATTCTACTGTGCGCAAGTACAGGAATGAGCTATTTTCTTATTAGTTAAATTTAGTAGAGTTCAGGCCAGTTTAGTTCAGTTTTGATGTTACACTAATTGACACTAATTAAGATCCTCATTGTTTTTTGTACCAGATAAATGTATTAAGGATAATAATGTAGGGTTTCACATCAATGAACATTTTTAAAAGTGGATCTTAAGTGTAGTTTAACAAACGTAATTATAGAGTATCTGACTACAGTTACAATAGCACCAAATAAGATGTTCACAAGTGGAATATTGCGCTTTGTTCTCTCATGACACACACTAACTGCTTTGAGGTTGGTCACTCTGGTCCTTTCCTGTCTTGAGTGGGCGGTTCCTGCCATTTTCACACTGCACATGGTTTAAAAATAGCTTTACCGAAACAAAACCACAGTGCAGTTGTCTTAATTCCATAAGATCCTCATAACACCAGACTACACAAAACTCAAATGGAACCAAACCCAGACTATATCGAACCTAAACTGCACTGAACCTAGACTGCACCGAACCCAGACTATACCGAACCCAGACTGCACCGAACCTAGACTACACCGAACCTAGACTGCACCGAACCCAGACTATACCGAAACCCAGACTGCACTGAACCTAGACTGCACTGAACCCAGACTGCACCGAACCTAGACTACACCGAACCTAGACTGCACTGAACCTAGACTGCACCGAACCCAGACTATACCGAAACCCAGACTGCACTGAACCTAGACTGCACTGAACCTAGACTGAACCGAACCCAGACTGCACCGAACCTAGACTACACCGAACCTAGACTGCACTGAACCTAGACTGCACCGAACCCAGACTATACCGAACATAGACTGCACCGAACCCAGACTATACCGAACCTAGACTGCACAGAACCCAGACTGCACAGAACCCAGACTGCACGAACCCAGACTATACCAAACCCAGACTGCACGAACACAGACTAGATCGAACCCAGACTGCACGAACCCAGACTAGACCGAACCTAGACTGCACAGAACCCAGACTGCACTGAACCCAGACTATACCGAAACCCAGACTGCACTGAACCTAGACTGCACTGAACCCAGACTATACCGAACCCAGACTATACCGAACATAGACTGCACAGAACCCAGACTATACCGAACCTAGACTGCACAGAACCCAGACTGCACGAACCCAGACTATACCAAACCCAGACTGCACGAACACAGACTAGATCGAACCCAGACTGCACGAACCCAGACTAGACCGAACCTAGACTGCAGCAAACCTAGACTGCAGCAAACCCAGACTTTACCAAAAACATGTGTCACACTTACCCGCGAGTAAACCACCTCCAGTGTGATGTTCTGTGGTGGAGCGCTTGGCACTGTAAGAACAAGAAGCACACATCAGTACACTACAGTATACACTTCACCTGTCTCATGAGACACAGGTCACATAGGTAACCTGTTTAGCTCAGTTACTGGATCTATCTTCTCTCCAGTAATAGGACAGCAGATGGATGCACTTCCTGTGCTGATTACTTCCTGGGCTGTCAGTCATTAAATGACCAATAAGATAAACACTTCCTGTAAAGGTCATGAGGTCATCTCAGTTATTGTTACATACATTGTTACAAGTCATGTTGAACCTAATACTGTATGAATACTGTTATAATCAACAATATTAGAAATTTGGCCTTAGCGACAAACCGAAATAAGTTCATAACAGAAAATTATGAATTATTAAAATGTTTAACAGAAATAATTAATGAACTGAAACTGAAATAAAAATTAATGAATCTTATACAGCAATATTAAAAATAAAGAAAATGACAAAAGCACATAACGAGATACAAGCTACATTTAAGTAAAATTAACATAAAAACACAAATATAAAAATGAAAGCTAATTTAAAATATTAACAAAACTATAATAAAACAAAACGATATAATGCTGTCACAATGCAGAATGGTCTCATACAAAATCATTTTGAATTAACTTATAATTTTGGGGTGAGACGTGTTCCTGACATGAGCTTTGGCTCGTGGGCTAGTGAAGACACCAGCCCATCTGAAGAGGTGAAAGGTCGTGATTTAAATGAACCAAATGCAGTGAAATGGCATCGCGCAATTTCATTAGTGTGACACAGGAGCCCTTAATGAAGCTGGGAAAAGGGAGCTGGGGGGGGTGGAGGGGGGCAGCAGCTTATTTGATACATTCTGCAGCATCTCTAATGCAAGTTGACACGCAATAAATTCCTGCAACCTCTTAGAGCCACACCGAAGGTAATGCGACGAGACAGCCGGCCAGCGAGAGAGAGACACCGCATGAGAGAGAGAGACATCGCATGAGAGAGAGAGACATCGCATGAGAGAGAGAGACATCGCATGAGAGAGAGAGACACCGCATGAGAGAGAGAGACATCGCATGAGAGAGAGAGACATCGCATGAGAGAGAGAGACATCGCACGAGAGAGAGAGACAGTAGGAAGAGAGACACGCACTGAAGCTGTGGATTGATTGGTGCTCGACACTGAGACATCTAGAGAAGATCAGCAGAATAAGAGAGACGATTTGGAGAGAGAGAGAAGAGAGAGAAGAGAGAGAGAGAAGAGCAGAGCTGTGCTGAGAGCATGATGGGAATGAATTGCTGACATGCTGCAGATCTGAGCAGCATGTTAAGAAGTATTCTCACGACGTCTCGCTCTGTCGCACGCTTGTCTCCTTTTCTCTCCTAAATGGCCCAACATTTTATGAGATCCTCTTACCGTATTAGTCAAGGTCTCTCTGAACCGTACAATTTAACAGTCTGTGATACTGTACCTTTAAAGAACCGACAATGATAGTTGTCATCATTTAGTCTTCTTCACATTTGACTTTCCTCTGTGGGTGTTTGTTATGCTGTATAGCGTTACAGAAACGACATATTCTGTTTCACTGAAATTACTGCAAGAATATTTCGTGATAACTGAGAGAACTTTGAGAGAACCTTTAGAGAAGTAATGTTAGTAGAATGTTTTTTACATCTTATGTCATTGTTAAACATTGTTAAAAGATTAGCATAAACATTATTGTTAAGTTGTAAGTGCAACGTTTTAAAAACGTTAGCTGGGAACACTTCTTAGAGATCTGTAGATCCCTGAAGGAGCTCTGACAGCATCTCAGCGAGGAGGAAGTTCTGAATGTAAGAGAACGTCCACACAACATTAAGCTTGAGCAGAGCAGAGCAGGAGAAATCTCTGGAGTAACACAGTGAAGTTGAGGATGTGCCAGACGGATTCGACAGGGCGTTTAGCGAGACTCTCTCTCTCTCTCTCTGTCATGTCATTATAATTGAGAAACGATGACTTGTGCAACAGCTCCAGCTCATAATTCTTGTAGCTCATCTGTGAGCACCGTAATGGCACAAACTTCTGGAAGTTTCTCAAGTCTCAGAGTCACTCCTGCTAAAAAATTTAGCTAATAAGAACATTTTCTCGAATGTTTCTCGAAATGTTCAAAAGCACTTTTTGGATGTTGCATTAAAGCTGTTGCTTGGTTTTAAGAACGTTATTCAAACATTATTTAAATTCTGTAACGTTTTGAAAGTAACGTTTTTGATATATGATGTGTAATGCTAAAAAAAGTTCAACTAACATTACTGCAAGAACGTTTTGTGATAACTTTAAGAGAACTTTTAGAGAACATTTGCCAGTTTTCTTAGAATGTTCCCTGTTAGCTGGAAGGTAACTGAAGACTCCAGCTAGGGCATCTTGAAAACCTGCCGAGTGAATCTTAAGGAATTACAGCAATAATCCTAACAAGCAGATCAATAGACTGATGCTCAAACGGTCTGCTGGGGAATATAACAGCACATTTAAACACACACACACACACACAGAGCTGTAGCTGTAATTGTTTGCCTTCAGGCTATAGAAGAACATCAGAAAACACTGAAACCTGCTTCTGTTTCTGAACGATCGCAATATAAAGCAAAGCTGTGAAAAAAGACACAACACTGACCTAAAAACACAAAGACCTCGTTTCTAAACCTGACAGTAGTGCTCAGCTCAATGAAGTCCCTACGTAGTGCTCAACTGAGAGAGATCACTATGTAGTGCTCACCTGAGAGAGATCACTAGAGAGAGATCCCTACGTAGTGCTCACCTGAGGGAGATCCCTGTGTGTGTGTATATGTGAGATGTGTGTGTGTGGTGTGTGGGTAGTGTATGTGTGTGTGTGAGGTGGGTGTAGTGTGTGTGTGGTGTGTGGGTAGTGTATGTGTGTGGTGTTTGTGTGTTTAGTGTGTGTGTGTGTGTAGTGTATGTGAGCTGTGTGTGTGTGTAGTGTATGTGAGCTGTGTATGTGTGTGTGTGTGTGTGTGTGTGTGTGAGGTGGGTGTAGTGTGAAGGGGGCGGAGTCTCCAGGGATTTTCATCTGGTCTAATTGAATTTTCAAGGCAGATTCTAGGCAGTTTTTTTAACAATGGCGGCGCAGTGAAGCGTCACGTGAATCAAACATTTCAAATGAATCATGTCAGACTGTCAGAGTTGAGTGACACTGCATGAAATTGATCACGCTTCAGATAAAACATCTGCTGTGGGGAAAATCTAATGAGACTTTATTAATTAAAGAGAAATTATTAACTTGACTGTCCCCGTAAATATTCTGTGAATTTCTGCGACCCCATCGATGTGATGAGCGTTTACATGCATCTGTCCAGACCTTTCTGTGCTGAAGAGTGTAACAGAACTGCCACTGCTGTAACTGAAGCATTACTCAGCAGCGTCACAGTAAATCTGCTGCTTCCAGTAATGAGTCACAGTCCAATAAGCTGCAGCACAGTGTGACAAAACTCTGCAGCTCAGTGGAGATCCACTGCAGTCTGCCCAGCTAACAGGAAACGTTTTCAGCACATTGGCTAACATTCGCTCAAAGTTCTCCCAAAGTTAGCCAAAAAGTTCTTGCAGAATGTTTTATAATTTATATGTCATTGGCAAGTGTTCTAGAAACATTCATATTAAAACGTTAGTCCTAAACTTAGTGGGACGTTTTAAAGACAGTACAGAATTATGGTTTAATAATGTTCTTTTTAACACAAGGTCTAAAAACCTTGACGTTCTGAACATTCATAGAACGTTCCAAAGACATTCTTACCCAAAGCTTCAGAACGGATATTCAAATTACTCTTTGATTACTCATCATTAGCTGATGTTGTGCTGGATGTCAGTGTTGACTGATCTTACCGTCTGACAGGGTCGTGATGAGCATGTTTTCATTGGCGATTCCCGGCCCGTGTCGGTTTACAGCGAGAACTCGCAGTGAATATTCTGTGAACTTCTTCAGGCCCTCCATTCTGTAGCTCTGACCGACAACCTCCACGTTCTGACAGACAGAAACAAAAAATGTCTGTGGCAAGAGCAGGCAAACAAACAAGGTAAACAACCGGTGTTGTCCCTCATTCGTTGAGTCTGGTTTAACTGCATCCACAGCGCGACCTCAGGCGCTCTCACACAGCGCTGTTTACATTTTTACCCTGTCCATCTCTTACTGTAAGAGCGTATTTATGATAATTACACTGCGGCACTAAAACACACTTGGCGTGAATCTTTCACAGCGCTCAGTGCTGGAGAGACCAATCAGTGTAAATATTTCTTCAGCTCTGAGCCTGTAGAATATAGATGTGCACTTTGACTATTTCAGTTAACTACTGACCCACATGAGAAAAATTATTTAAGGTACAGAAGGCAATTGAGCAAACGGCAAGCTAGCTTTGAAAGCACCCTCCCTTCATAGCGCTCCAACACGCTTGCCTCCAACACACAAACATGCGGTTGGCAGATAACATATCTTACATATGTCAAACTATATGTGGCTTCATGTGTACTGGAGGAGGCGTGGCTTTGAGAGCACTTTGAAGGGAGGGCGGGATCTTACACTTTCAAAGCTGGGCTGCTATGGCTAGTCTCTCTGAAATTGCGTACCATACCTTTAAATCTAATTATTTGTTCCCTGGGGATCGAACCCATGACCTTGGGTTTCCATAGCAGCTGAGGAACTACAGTACATGAATGAGCCTGAGAAAACACAGACCTGCTCTTTGTTGGTTGACGTCTCAGTCCAGAGCAGGCGGTAGCTTTGGATGGGGCCGTTGGCATGAGCTGGTGGGTCCCAGGAGGCCTGGATACATGTGGGAGAGATCGCCTCTGCCCGCAGGTTCTCCACCAGACCAGGAACTAACACTGCACAAAACCCCATAAACACACATACAGAGAGACACACACACACACACACACACAGACAAACACATACACACACAGAGAGACAAACACATACACAGACAGACAAACAGACACACATGGACAGACACACATACAGACAGACACACAGACAAACACATACACAGACAGACAGAGAGACAAACATACATACACATACAGACAAACACATACACAGACAGACAAACAGACACACATACAGACAGACACACAGACAAACACATACACAGACAGACAGAGACAAACATACATACACATACAGACAAACACATACACAGACAGACAGACAGACAGACAGAGAGACAAACATACATACACATACAGACAAACACACACACATAGACAGACACACATACACATACAGACAAAGACACACACATAGACAGACACACATACACATACAGACAAACACACACACATAGACAGACACACATACACATACAGACAAAGACACATGTGGACAGACACACACACACACACACACACAAACACAGAAAATCATTTCAGCCGTTTGGGCGTTAATTGATTTCACATTTAAAAGGAGCATTAAAGCTGATTAAAATGTTTCTTATTAAAGTTTTTTTCGGTCACAGAGGACATTTGAAACATTTAAATATGACCGCAGGGTCCGTGTTGCTCCGCATGACTCAGTCACGCTATACAGCCCATAATAATCCATTAGAGGACACATAATATTTCAACCAATAATTATGATGAAGACGAGGTCAGTCTGCTGTATTATATGTGATCCTGCAGGACAGTTTTTATCAATACTCAAAGACTCTCTGTACAGCAGCATAAGCCTCACATTACATGTAGAACCAAACCGCAAAGAGAAGCAAAGAGGGTTCTTAACGTTCTGTCAAGGTGATCAAAAAATGTTCTTGCAGTAAAGTTGGTAGCAGTTCATATATCATATATATCAAATATGTTATTGTCTTAGTGGTACGTTTTAAAAACGTTACAGAATTTGAAAAAAAGTGGACGTTTTGTACGTTCCTAGAACTTTTAAAATGACATTTTAACGTTTTTGTTACTAATGGAAATGTTACGTGAACGTTCTTGTGCTCTAAAATTGTAACCTCTGTGAATCCATCTGACAGGTGAGGGAACAGGAAGTGAAATCAGAATGCAAATGAGATCTAAATATAAAATGTGATTCATCGTTGAGAAAAGGACGAGAGTTGAAAGTGTTTCTTTATCTCAGGGTGTTTGTGTGAAGAGCATCAGCTGGCTGGAATCTGGAGTCTGGAAGTGTCTGGAAAAGGTCAGACTGTTGAGGTTCTTCTCTGAAACTTCATTAGAAAGGTTAAAGAGATTGAATCTGGGCTCTGATAAAGGAGGAAACGCTCGCGGATGCTTCTGTGTGCTGGGAAGCTCAAGTGCTGTAAGACTGCACAGTATCTACACCGCTTCAGTTGACATTTACCAAACTGACTTCTGTTCTGTTTCTAAACCTAATCATTCACCCAGCTAACATTTTAATTGGTAACAAAAACGTTAAAAATGTTATTTTGAATGTTCTATTATTATTTAGTATCAGAATAAATGCTTATATCAAACACTATTACAAGGAAACTGTGATATCGTTTGTGTGGCACGTGGGACTGCTGTCTTTGTAGAGTGTTCTAAATAGGTCACATAGGAGGTAGACACTGTCTTAGAAAGTAGTTTGTATGCAGTAAGGACAGTAAAGTCGTCTGTTCCTAAGATTCGGAACAGACTCAATGTATTTGTCATCTGACAGTCATGCTTAACTACAATCTATCCACTAATGAAACGAGTCGTCAGTTATTCAGCAGGTTTACACAGTGAATACTGTTTTACAGTGAAGAGCAAACAGGCTCTACAAACTGCACTGCATGATGGGAACTTACGTTCAGGTTGTGTAGACAGTCTGATGGCCTCTGAACTTTCTCCTGGTCCCTGCTCATTGTAGGCAACAACTCTGAAGGAGTATGTGACCTCCGGCTTCAGATTGTTCACAGTCAACTGCAGAGTCTCCACCTCAGTGACGTTAATGGAACGTTCCCTGTAGAACACATACAGCAACATTATCACCTAACAATCCTCAGTGTATCAGTTACTTGATTTAAAATTAAACGAGAGTAAATACAACACAGTTACTGGACAGATCGACACTGTTTAACTGTTATTTACAAGCATTTAACTTATGAAACTGAATATTCAGGACTTGATTTGATCCATCAGGGATTAATTAAACACAATGTCAGTGGTTCATATTCCTCACTCAGCATCAGTTACTAAATACTTTCAGTGCAGAGAAAGTTACTTCATAAAAAGCATTAATAAATATTTCCTTTCTTTCAAATGACATACACTGATGAATTATAACAGCACATAAATTAGTTGTTTCAATCATTTGTGTTGAATTTAAAGTCTACAGGAAAGGCTTTCCACTATCATGCTGATCTTCAAGACATTTTAATACAAATAAAAAGCTTCGGTTTCAGAACACAGAAACAAAATTACATGTTCACCCCGTCACACCAATGCAACTCCAGCTTCAATCTGTATCTCCCCCAGCTAATGATTTTAGGTTGTAAGAACGTTTTCCAAATGTTTCCATTGTGGATGGTTCACAACAGATGAACGTGTATTAACGTTACTTCAAACGTTTAAAAAATGATCCACTAATGTTACTGTGAGAACGTTTTGGTAATTCTGAGGGAACTTTTAAAGAACATTTCCTGTTAGCGGAGTCAGCGCATGTGAAGACATACCTGTTGATTCCCTCCTCGGAGAAGAAGACGCCGTAAGTCACGATGGACCCCCGCGGCTCCTCCGGGGGGCGCCACCCGAGGCGCACGAAGCGGCTGGACACTAGGACAGGGGCCACGTCACAGGGAGCAGATGGGAGGACGCCTGAGCTCAGGGTAACTGGTGGGGGAGGAGAGGAGTAAGTCAAAGAGGAAGTGCGGGGCAACGGGGGCTGAGAC
>JAZGTJ010000671.1:0-20201 GCA_036877575.1 Botia almorhae | reverse complement strand
GGGCGGTACATGGTGTTGGGAGGGTCGGGGTAAATACAACAGAACCAGAAGAGTATAATGAATGGAATGAGAAGATCAGGAAAGAAAAAACAAACAAACAGAAGACATCAGGAAGAAAAGAAAAAGAGAGCGATAAGATAGATCACACAGCGTCATAGATCAGGCAGCAGTAAACGACAGCCAGCAGAAATGAGATGAGCGGCATGCTATAATTACCATATACACTATACGTGATGATTACCCAGAATGCAATGTTTACGATACGTGACCCTTCGTACAGACGTGGGCGGCAGTGAGATGAAAGCAAATGTGGTGAGAAGGTGTCACGCTGTGTTTGCAGTGAATCACTGTGGATCTGTTTACTCTAACATAAGCATCAGTTGTAAAACACTGATGTCTAAAGACTACTGATATAAACTTATATAACACACACATATGTATGCTGTGTATCGCACATGATTCCAAACACACACACATTTAATGTGGAGTTAAATGAACATAAAGCAGAGATAAACATATCTGAGATGCTGCATTAGCATTTATTATATATGTGAGTGTCACATCTATATGTGTTAATCACTGAACCATTGTCAACAGTGTGACCCTAACAAGTACAGCCACACACACACACATTTGTATGCCTTATTTCCATAGACATAATGACTTTTATACTGTACAAACTTAATAACATTTTTGATATACATTATATTTCATGTTAGGCAACGTTCTACCAATGTTACTGAAAAAAAGTCTTTTAGAGGACAACAGTAAACGTTCTGAGAATGTTTCCTGTTAGCTGGGACACACACAGAAACACAAACACTCATACTTTTAGCCTGTTGCCCTATCAAGGCAGGAACCGGGTGAATTTTGATATTTACTGTAAAAGCACATGTGCAGCTGTGTGAACCAGGCTTATTACGTTCAGTTTAAATAAAATCACTCTTGATTGTAGCAGGAAAAGCTGGTGCGGCACGCGGAAGGAACATGTGAGAAGTCCAGGTGATGATCAGAATAACTCCAGCGGTCCGTTCACACAGTGTGGATGTGTTATCTGAGGTCAGCGTGTTTTCTGTTCTAACGCACAAAAGAGCCTCAAATTCAGTCCTGCATGTTGTGATACAAACACGTGAGTGTTCGGCTAATACAAAGCCACACGTTCTAAGACTGGAGACCGTCTGAGGCCTTTGAACCATCTGAAACTTCTCGCTGTGTCTGGACAATGAACCGCGAGGACCATGTGCGTCATGTTCATTGTTACAGCTGTACTGATTTTTCTTGTAGCAGAGCTGACAACGTTTCATAAGATCTCAGTCGTTTGAGGTGAACAGGAACATCAGATCGTTTGACAGGATTGGGTTAGAAGAAACATTAAATGTGATGAGCACAGAGATCATTCATCATTCGACTGCTTCCCTTCACTCATTACTATGGTAACCACCTGGGCTAGTCTGGGTCGGAACACGGAGTGGAACGTTCTGGCAAAGCATGAACGCTGAGCTGTAAACAGTTAACCAGATGAAAAAGGTGCTTGTTCTTTAATCTCAAAGTAAATCTTTTAATATCGCTGGTAGTTATGCGCTAAAGGAACCATGTAGCATGAATCAAACAGAGAGCGTGGTACTACAAGGGTCATTAGTCACAAACTGTGTCCTTCTCTTCCAGTCTTTCCTATCATTAACTTTTCCATTCACGTAGCTGTGGCCGGCCCACATCTCCTGTCTTATCTGCTGATCTTGGAGAATGTATTGCCTGTTTATATTTGCAGAGTTTGTAGTTTTGAGCTGGTCTCAGAATCACCTGCAACACAGCACTCAGGTAAGGATGTATTCCAGAACATCTCACACACTACAGCTCGATGTTTCAAACAGTTCTCACAGTCAAACGCTCTTCAGGCACAATCAATGACAGGGCTTTAGGTTTTTTATACTATCACCTCAGATACCTTAATAAAATAGACCAATCAGCTGTAAGCTTAAGGCTACTAGTTTCTTTAATTCATGTGCCCTTGAATTCTTTTATCAAAATCTGAAAAGTACTTCCCTCTGGAACAACAGGCCTTCTCTGATGATGTCAGTCTGATGGCTTGGGCGGAGCCAGAACCATTAACCACCCCCCTCCAACAGTTAGTCTGCTGTAAGCTTTAAAACAACAACTTGTGTCAGTGTTTTCTAGACCTCTTTCTAGAAAAGCCACGCCCTCCATTTTTCCATTTCACGAAAGTAACCAATTCTTCAATTCTTTGTGATTCTTATTCCTAACCATGAAAGTGACATATTTGTCAGATATGGTAACCCATACCCAAAATGCGACCTGTGCATTAAATCCATCACTGGTGAGGAGTGAACACACACACATGGACAGCACTGCTGCTCTTCAGTTTATCTTATCTGATATGTGCAGATCTGTGTGAAGCTATCGTATGACTTCACAATGATTTTTGATTAGTGTGTTTACTAAAAACTGTTGCAGGTAAAACAACAGCATTAACCATCTTGATAACAAAACTTCCAGATGTTTCATCAGCAGGTTCTCAGCTTTAGTCTCAGAAAGCTTCTATATTTCACGCATTCAAACAGATGTGAGAAGAGCCACATCAAACTTAAAAACAAAAGTGTTACTCAGAACATGTTCTCACACGTATGCTTCTGTGTGTTCCACAGGAGGAGAAAGCAGATGGGTTTGGAAGAATTTAAAGGTGAGAACATTTTAAAAAGTAAACTCTTTTTTAAAAGTATTATGTGGCCCTTCTTTCTGACACCTGTTTAAAAGTGTGAAACAGAGAAAATCTTTGAAATTAAACTAAAAACCTGCCAGTGAAGCGTCTACCCAACTAACAGAAAACGTTCCCTGAGACATTTCCTAAAAGTTCTCGCAAAGTCATCAAAAAGGATTATATATAGTTGTTAGTGGAACGTTTTAAAAACGTTTGGATGAAATTTCAAGCAACAGCCAAGAAATAATGGTAACATAATGGTAACATAAATAATGTTTTGAACGACCCTAGAACATTTTAAATAATCTTTTTACTGTTTTTGTTACATGATAGAAACGTTGGGGAAATGTTCCTACAACCTACAACTGTTGGCTGGGTCGAAGTCTTGTTATCAACTTTGCTGCATTTGTTTTCCAGTGTGTGAAAACTGTTGGGATAGAATCTCTTTTTCCAATTTTCATTCTGGCTGTTAATCATCCTAAAGACGTGACAGATGCAGAGACATGCTCAGTTTCTGTGCCACAGATATGAAGCACCTGTCTGCTGCTGCTCTGATCAATGTGTGTGGTCAGCACACAAACATTAGGATAAAATGGAAAATATTTTCTTTCCCCAGATTCTCACTCGTTTTTGATGGGGGGCAAACGCAGGCCCGCAGGTTTGTCGAGGTGTTGCTATCGCTCCATTTATAATGCTGGAGAGCGAGGTCATTAGAGAGCTGCTAGATCAATCTAGAAGAACACGTTGGTGGACGGGAGGCACTTTGAACCTAATGCTCCTCTATTTCAAAGCCAAGTGTATCTTTGCCTCTAGATAACTGGAAAGCCATCAGGGAGACAGACACAATGTGTCACAGCGCTGCAGCCAGTCAACTGGTGACAGTGTAAAAGTGAGAGTTACTGTATATTCAGCTCACACACAACATCCTCAGAACATTGGCTATTGTTCTCTAAACGCTCTCTTTAAAGCATCAAAAACATTCTTGCAGTAACATTAGAAGAACATTATATATCATATATCCCAAAAACATTATTCTTAATTAGTTAGTGGAACATTAAAAATGTTACAGAACGTCTCCCAAGCAATAAAGTGAATACAACGTTTAATATTTTTTTTTTTAATTCTGAATAACGTTTTAATTTTTTTGTTACTTAGAACTGTTTTGTTACTATAGAAATGTTACGGAAACGTTCTTACAATCTAAAATTGTGAGCTGGGTTATTCCATTTTTAGCATCAGTCGCCGAGATCGTCAGTCAGAGAGAAAAAATGCCGTTTCTAATTTACACAACAATAATCACCTGAAAGATCAAGCATGCACATAATAGAGGAGAGAAGAAGCTGATTGAAAGCTTTCATACTGCATGTCAATGCGACACAGTTATGACTGATGTCTCAACACAAAGCTCTTTATGCTGCTCACGGTGGAAAGCTTATTTCTAGCTCACTGTCATAAAGGCATTCCACCTCAACAAAGGAAGGCAGATAAACGCCCCAGCGACTGCGAGTCCCCAAACGCAGGTTAATTTCTGTAACAAACGAAGATATATAACAGCCATGAATGAAAAAGACGAGTTTTACAGCATGATATTAAACAAAGGCTGCTGCGTGACCTGGGCATTGCATTCTTCTGCATGGGTTGGCAGGAAAACACGCTCCTGTGAAATGCAATTTCTGGTGTGTCACACCTCAGGCTATTTGATTACGGTTGACAAAATACGTTTTTTTCATTTCGCATTATTTCCTTCAAAAACACAACGCGCTGTGATGGGTTCTGTAGGTGACGTGCAATTCATCAAACATTAATTCTCTGCAATTGATAATAATATCAAGCTTTAGTCCTTCACCGCAGTCGCTGCGGTTTGATTTGCCGTTCGACGCGTGCAGTCGCGTCTCTAAAGATGTCAGAATTAATCGCGCTTCATTTATTTTGACACATGGCAAATGGTGAAAATAAAGAAAACATGAAATCTGGGAGTATTTCAGAACCCGAAAACCCAGTTGGATTTATTTTGTATTTATGATATAACTGTAAATAAACTACATTCTGTAACTTCACAATGCTGGTGTTATTAAAACTATATATCACGGAGAACAGGTGAAACATCACAAAGAGTTTATCATTGATTTTACTTTGCTTTCATTTAAGAAATAACTTTACGTTATTCCCCAAAAAAACTCCTGTTATTAAACAGATGCAAATTGATCACCTTCTAAAATGGAATTTTCTAATAATGTTTCAAAGATCACTGAGTATTTCTTATATTTAATGATGAGACATGTCATTTCTGTGCCACTGGCATCATCAAAACACCAACTAAAGAAACACGCACACACACAAATGAATACACACACACACACACACACACACACACACATGAATTCACAGAGGCACACACACACACACACACACTTTATTACAAGTCCTGGATTATGTTGAGACCTGGAGAAAGCACAAACTCTTTCAGTGAATCTGCCAAGAGCAATTTCCTACAGAGATGCTCAGAGACAGTTAAATATATCAGTCACTCCATCACACACATCTGATCCTAATCAACAGAAGTGCTGTGTGTGTGTGTGTGTGTGTGTCTGAGAGAGAGAGAGAGAGAGAGAGAGAGAGAGAGAGAGATAGGATCTACAGGTTTTGATCTTACTGTTTGGAGGGTGATGATGTTTTTCGGTTTCAAAAGGGAATCTCAGTCATAAATTAATGTTTAACTAAAGGCAAACCGCAGCTGAAGTAAACACGCATCTCTCTCTCATTATTCTCCACCTTCTCTTCAGATCGTCTCAGGTTTTCATTACAGGAAGTTGTTGTGGAGTTGCAGGTATTTAATAATGATTGAGACATGAACACAAAGCTACCACAGGTCACACAGCATGTCTGGAGCCACAGACACTCAGCTCCGAGCTTATCGTTTCCATCAGTCTGATGAATAATTCACATCACACTCGTCTCTGAAGGCATCTGCCACAGAAATATCCATTTAGATGAAAAACCCAGAGCAGAATCTGTGTAGCGCTACACGAGCTCTGCCACACCACAACACTGTTACTAAGAATAAACCACATAAACAACTAACAAATCACTGTGTGGAGATACAAATGAGCAGACCAGCGCAGAGGAGCCAAAGCAGGCAGGTCTTCATTAAAACAAACCTCTAACTAATGATGTCGAGCGAGTGAAACACAAAGCAGCAGAAATACAGCTGAAACAGAGCGCACACTGCTGGAACCTGCAGCAAGGTGTCGCAAGAAGGTCACCAGGGATTTACTTCTTCTGTTCACAGCTTTAGGTTGTAGGAACATGCACCTAATGTTTCCATAATGTAACACAAACGTTAAAAATGTTATTTTGAACATTCTAGGCAATAACGTTAATACAATTCCTAAAATAACTGTATATAATATTTAAAAAATGTTGTAATACTTTAACCTTTTTAAATTGTTATTTTTATGCAAACGTTTTTCGAATGTTTGCCAATAACTTACAACGGGAAAAAACTTACTACTAACGCAACTGCATGAATCATTTCGCGGGAACGTTGAGAAACATTAGCCAGCGTTCTGGGAATGTTCTCGCTAGCTGGCTATGAGCAGATTGTTACAGATAAACCTAAACCTCTCTGTTGGGATATTACATCAATAAGAGAGTCACAGGCGACTCCACATGATATTTATGTCCGAGTCAATGAAACACCAGCGGAGGGTTCCAGAACAGCTGTCTTCAGATGACGATTGTGGGTTGTTTTCTTCAGAGATTTCAGCAGCAGCACAGCGGAACAGCAGAGGAATCTTACTGACCCATAAACACAGCTGAAGGATTGTTCTGAGAATAGATGTTGCTTCATTGCTGCTTCATCTGCTAAAGAGCCTCGGGCTGTGTCTCTTTTGAAACCTGTTTGTCTGTATATTTTTTGTGGTTTTTCTTTTTAAACCACAAGTGAATGTCAAGTGTCATTGGACCTGATGTGACAGCGCCACCTACAGGTCAAATGTTGGTTAAATCCGCTCCTGTCTTTTTAACTGTTATTTTTAGAACAGTTCACCCCTGTACTGTAAACAGAGCTTCCTCCCTCACTGTCCTCAAGAATCTTCAGTATCAAGAACTTCCCCAGCTCACAATTCAAAGTTGTAAGAACATTTCCCTAATGTTTCCATTGAGTAACACAAAGTCAAAACGTCCCGCTTTTTTAGACGTTGTATTAACATTACGTTTGGTGACATGTTTTTTAAATGTTTCCCTTAAAAAATGAAAAACAACAAATTTTTTGAATGTCAGCCAATGACGAAACATTACTGCAGAAATGTTTTTTGATCACTTTTAGACTGCGTTTAGACTCAACGTTCTGAGAATGTTCCCTGTTAGCTAGAACCTTGCAGACAAACCATCAGACAGACAGAACGACAGACAGGCAGAGAGACTGCAATAAATACATACACACGCACAACAGTAAGATAATTATGTCTGTAAAACACATTAAAACATTGTACATGACAATAAGTATGAACATCTAAACCTGAGGACAGAATGAGCAGCTTTTGATTTTAATGATACACAACAATAAATGTGCAAATGAGACATTTCAACACAAAAGGCTTGTGCAGCAAAACTCAGCAGAATTCCTGTATCACTTTCCCATCTGCACTCAAGCCTGTTTAATACAAATAACCAACAGCATCTTTTCTATTATTGCACATGAATTATTGAGCGATACCATTTCAGCAGCCTGTTTACAGATCCGTCTACTGCACCACAGAGAAAGAGACCCAGCTAGCAATTTTGGGTAAGAACGTTTCCCTAACGTTCCTATTAAGTAACACAAATGTCAAAATGTCCAATTGCTTTAGATGTTGCGTTAACATTGCGTTCTGTAACGTTTTTAAACATTCCACTAACAATTTAAGAATAAGGTTTTTCTGTTTTTAGAATGTTGGCCAGTGACACAACAAGACACAAGCATTTTGTTACTTAATAAAAACATTAGTTAAATGTTCCTACAACCTAAAACTATTAACTGGGATCTGTTTCACAAAAGCGATAACTTTGACCCTTGAGCTGATATATATATATATATATATATATATATATATTAAATGCTAGAGAGCAAATGACAACTGTCCACACACACACACACACACACACACACACAAACTCATTATAGATATATGAGACTTGCTTTGAGCTGATCAGTAAGTCTATCAGTCTTATTAAAGAGAATATGCTCGTGAAATCACAGGCTCTTAATTACACAGATGAGATTAAAGGATAGAAACAGATTATAACGCTTTGAGAGAGACAGAGAGAGGAAGAGAGAGAGAGCGAGTGAGATGTCCTGTTACAGAAGGCAGCGTGTCTCTCTCTAAAAGGAAATCCCACAATGCTTTGCGGCGAATAGAAAACGAAGGGAGGTGCTGTGAAAGTCAACCTGTTTAATCACGACCTATAGAGATAAATTTACTACCGTCCACTCAGCCTGACTGTCAGTCGTGATGTGTCACGTGCTTTATGGCCTCAGCAGCTCTCTGTCTCTCTGCATTGGTGTCAGATCGAACAACAGGCCTGGAATTCTGTGTGGGGATCGGAATTGATTGCGATTGGCCTAATCCAAAGTTCTGACATCCGCTCAGTCAGGGGCTTTAGGGTGATTTCAGCACGTTACTTTGCGGTTGCGGGGATGTTCTGGATGGAGTCTGTATGATATTCTGGTCTCTGGCCCCTTCCTTAACCCGGAAACACAGAACGCTCCCCTAACTTTAGTGTTTGCTCCACGCTTGGTTATTTTTTGAAGAACCTAATACTAACGCTCTAGAAACATTCTTTTTAGGTTGTTTGTGGAATATATGTGGGACTGTATTCAGCCGTAAGGCGCTGAAACGCCGGGCACTGAACAGAAGTGTAATATTGTTTCAGACCTAAAGAGACTTTGATTCTATGAGGTTTAAAATGAGACTCGCTCAGCACATCGAATAACAGCTGCAATTTCATTTCTCTCACACATCTCCTCTCATCTCGCCCTCGGCTCGCTCAGGTAATTATCATGGGATGGATTGAGTTAACACAGCAGGGAGAGAATGCGTAGAGAGACGCTTTTGTACGTACGTCAGGGCGGTGATTCACTTTAATAGAGTCTGTGATCTTTAACTCTGTTACGCTTTTGTTGAGCCGTGACAGCAGCAAGGCTCTTGTAATGAGACTGTGTGCACTGCGTCTTTGCTCCAAAGGCATTGTGGGATACATGCATACCACCCAGCTAACAATTTTAGGCTGAAGAACGTTTCCCTAATGTTACCATTAAGTAACAAAAACACTAAAACTATTATTTTGAACGTCATTGGAACGTTCAAAACGTCTAGTTTTTAGATGTTGTATTAATGTTATTTCTTGGTTAAAAGAACTTAAAGATTTTTTAATTATGTAACATTTTTTAAAATCTGGTTTAAGAAAATGGTTTTGATATGTTATATAACGTTACAACAACATTCTACATTAACAGTACTGCAGGAACAGTTTTTTGCAACTTTAAGAGAACTTGTTAGTCAACGTTAGTCAACATTCTGAGAACATTCCCTGTGAGCTGGGAACCGTTTAAATGTCAAAGTCTCATCGCGTCTGTTCTGCCCCGCCCCCTAGGGGGCGTTACGCGCTTCGCCATGGTAATGCAGCGGCATCGTCGTCTGGTTGCCGAGCGATGGATGCGTCTCTCTGCACGCAGACGCCATCTGCGGCGTTCACTCTGGGGATCTGCTGCTCATTGTGTGAGCTGTGATTACAGCAGCGCAGTAACCTACTGTATCCTCCACAGATGAAAACCCAGTCCCACGGCGCCTAAATTGCTTCCTACTGATCATTTTTTCTTCCTTCCTATTTAATTAAAATGTTCTTGTGTCAAACCGCTGCTAATAGGTTTTTGATTGACACCACATCATGATTCAGGTATTTTTAATGTACTTACATTTCTGTGGGAAAGTTTCATCTAGGTGGAATAAGCAGAAGGTTTTAGGAGCAAGTTTCATTAGCCACTGACAGATTGGTGCCCAACACCCCGTCTCACACACACACACACACACACTCACACACACACACATTAATACAGCTCCCTGAGACAGTGTCTGATTTTCTAATCTAGGTGTTTTGCTACCCAGCATCATGTGCGGTCTAATTAGGTGGTATTTTAAGGCATCACAGACAACTTCCTGGAGTGAAGGCTCTTGTCGCTGGCACAGAGCAGAGAGCTTTTATCCTGCTTCAACAAATGCATCCAAACATGCTTAAAACCAGGCGAAGCAAAACTGCCGGATGAAAAATGTCTGCTGATGCATTTCATTTAAAGTCGCACTGACAGATTGGGTTCACTTGTTTTTATTTTAAACATTTCTCTTTTCTAACATTTGTTTTTTGTGTTTTAATAAACATTAAAATTCCTGCTGAATGTGGTTTGAAACCGCCTATTTTCTACATCACCAACAATCTAACCAATCACAAGTAGATCAGGTGGTCCGAGCTGGTGATTGAGTGGAGGCGGAGAGTAATTTGCATATGCATGGCCTGTGTATACTTGTTCAATGAAGCAAGGGTATATAGTTGCATGTTGATAATCAACAGTTAGTTTTAATTTTAATGATCAACAACAGCGGGACTATAAATATGATGAAGAATCGCTGTTAATATTGATCTCTGCAGATACAGATGATAAGGATAATAGCGGCAGTTGTCCAAATTAAGTTCTCATTCAGATCTCATTCATAACACACAACTGAACACAAAATCTGCAGGAAATTATCCCCTAACTGGAGGTTAATGTCCACAGAGAGAGTGTGTGTTAGTTACTGATCGTCACAAACATGGTGTTGAGTCACACATATAAACACATGTTGGGTTTTTATGTTTTATGGGGGCATTCATAGACGTATTGGGTTTTATACTGTACAAACTGTACATTCTATCTCCCTACACTAAACCAAACCCACAGCAAACTTTCTGCTATTTTAGACTTCCAATATGAATCATTCTGTATGATTTATAAATTTGTTTCCTCATGGGGACCGAAACAACGTTCCACAAGGTCAAAGTTTAGTCCTATTATTACACTTGTAATATACATAAGGTCCCCATAACGTACTGAATACCACACACACACACACACACTTATGCTCGAAATATTGGTGACAAGCACCAGCTTTAACCTGCGCTAGATTCTGCATGGAGAATCTGCAGGACAAACACACACAAATGACTCAGAAACAACCATTTAACAGCTGTAACAACTTACTACACTACTGCATACAGAAACACACACATGCAAATCACAATGTTGCTGTCAAATTGCCACGTGTCCCAAAATCATCAAACATCTGTGAGCTGCAACTGTCCTGTGACTCCGTGTGTCACTTCATGTGAGTGTATGAATGCGTGCAGACGTGTGTGTGTGTGTGTGTGTGTGCGTGTGCGTGCAGATGGCCAGCCGTGTTGATGACGAAGTGCCGAACAATGGTGTTATGCACTGCAGCTGATAGAAAATCTGCCTCTGACTGCTGATCTGAGAGCAGTTTGACCTGTGCTCTGATTACAGCTGCGCTCAGGATCTGGAATTTCAGGACTGGTCTCAGATCAGCATGTATGAGCGTGATGTGAAGCAGACACAGGTGTTTGGCTCTTACCGGGCTGAAGGAGGATCAGCTGGGCCATCGCCTGACTGTTTCCTGCTTCATTCTCAGCAATACACTGATAGAAACCTTCATCAGAACCAACCAGACCCAGAATCTGCAGATTTCCACCGTCCTGCACACCAGCAAACATCAGAGAGACGGTCATCAACTCACAAATACATCTCACACATGCTGTATGTGTACACATGTACACATGAAATCATCAAGTTTTATTTTAGCTTAGTGAAAACCGTCACGTGGTTGAAAGTCTCTTACTGATAGCAATCACTTAAAAGGGTCTAAATACATCTATATACATAAATATCTCCCGTTTGTCCCCCTTGCCACACAAACTATATGTGTTCATATGTGTTAGAGGAGGCGTGGCTTTGGAGAGCACTCTGAAGGGAGGGTGGGATCTCATGCTTTTAAAGCTAGCTTGCTATTGCTAGTCTCTCTTTGTGTCTGTCTTACCACGATCTGGAAGTAGTCGCTGGGTATGACAACCTCTCCGTTCTTCACCCAGCGGACTGTGGGCTGTGGGTTTCCTGTGACGGCACACTCCATCTCGATGTCTGTGCTCTCACGAGCGTACATGTTAGAGGGATAGTTCAGGAACTGAGGAGGAACTGCAGAGAGACATCAGGACATCACATCAATCAGCTGAAACATTCATCTACACCAAGTCACCATGAAATCAAAATGTACAATTCTTATTTTTATAAAATATTGCAGTGTTTATTATAAATGATTTATCTATGCGCTTCACTACTTTTTTAAATTCATGCTCCCTCGTAATGTTTAATCAAAAACACCTCCCCCACAAAACAACATCTCCTCTCTTGATGACGCATGTCTGTCCACAAGGGCGGGACTATATTGACTGTCCAATGGCCAGACAGTTTCTACCCCTCCAACTTCCGACGATCCAATCAATTCTCGAAGGGCAAAACTGGGTCCTGTTCTACATTTTTTTCATTTCAGAAGCTGTTTCACTCTGATATGCGTCACCATACGGAAGAACAGACTGTCACAACGTCTGTTTCATGGTGACTTTCAGTTTGTTTGCTTTGAACGAGGAGTATAAACTGTATGACAGGCTGTGTGTTATACTGCTCCAAACCACCTAATGAGCTTTCTCATTCAGTTACCGTGCAACCTTAGAAGACAGACAGCAGAAAACTACTCACTCGGTTTTCCACCAGAGTTTATGTGTGTAATTCAAATGTTGGAGCAGGTTTATGGGTACTGATGACATCACTGGTGACATCAAGAGGACCAATAAAAACCTACAGATTTCCCTACATATCTGTGAGACCTGTGATGAGAGTCGCTCATCTTTATATATAAATGTCCCATAACAGGCAACATTAACCTGAGGTGCAGATGTACATCTATGGAAGAAGACAGAGAGACAGAGAGAGAGAGGGAGAAAGAGAGGGAGACACACACACACACACACACACACAGAGAGATAGAGGGCTGGAGGTCATTATCTGAGGCCATCATTACTGCATTAAATCAAGTGAAATCATTCTCCTGCTTTCAGAACCAACGCTCGTAACGTCATGATTAAAGGCAAACGGGAACGCAGCGTCTGAAAGATTCCAATTGAGTTGATTTTTCTTCCGTAGAATAAAAGAGCTTCATTCTGCAGGAAAATGAGGTATCGATCAGATTCATCTCAATAATAGTCGCAGCGCTCATCTTTATCGCCCCGGCTGATCAGCCGCTGCCATCGGCTTTATTGGAATGAAATGGATTAACAATGTTTGCTGAGTTTTAGAAAGCAAATCGACTGTTGTTGCTCAACTTCAGAGAAAGAGAAATCAAACACGACTAACTTTACGATTCTGAGACACGGTTACAATGACTTTCAATTCACTAATGTTAATGTGTAAGATCTCCTCAAGTTCACACAGGTGTTTAAATGAGTGACTACAGGTGCAGATCAGTAATAGCACTAGCAAGCTTTAAAAGCACAAGATCCCGCCCTCCCTTTAGAGCGCTCTACAAAGCCACGCCCCCTTTAGGCACATGAATGCATGCATAGCTTGAAGGGCAAGTAGGAGATTCAGACCGAATGCAATGATTGGACGAACAGTTTATGGTCCTGTGCCTTCCACAGATGATATATTTATATATAAATACAACTTTTAAAATCAAAACTGTATATGCCGTTGAATGTCGGTGAAGTGTTTTGTTTGAAAACTGTGCTTGTGCTGTCGCTCGTCACAGTGAAACGTGCTTTGGTATTTTATCTAATAAAAACGAAATCATACATTCATACACAAAGCAGTCACATAAGTTCTGGTTTACAGGGATGTGTGTATTGGATCTGTGTATTGTGATCTGTCAGTTAGGTGGCTGTATGCAGCCTCAGTTGAGACATTTCAAAAATGAAAAACTCTAAAATGTCACTCTGAAAGACATTAAATCAAAACATGACAAAAGCAGAGTGAAAAAGTAAACGTTCTCTTTGCTCCACATGTCACAAGAGACATTGAAAGAAAGAGAGAGAGATGAGTGAACGAGAAAGAGTGTGTGTATGTGTGTATGAGAGAGAGAGAGAGTTGAGAGCATCCATGTGTGTCCGGGTGTGTCTGTCACCCACCAACAGGGGTGGGAGATATAGCAAAAATATCACCATTATTTTAGGCACAATCACGACTCCGGGCCCATTTTTTGATGTTGTTTTTAAGACTATTTTGCAAGGTTTTTGCTTATTCTCTTCATTAAAAAACAAAGAAAGAAGAAGGACAGATCATTCAGGACGGCCTGCAGGTGCGTGATATTACCAAAATCTCACTTCACTTTTATATCTCATCTTATTCTTTCCTTTGCTGTTAAAATGATAAACAATTGAGCAGTAACTCTAGTAACTAATATACAATAAAAACATTACATATAAAAACAACATATAAAAACTCTGGTACTCACTGATCATAAGTAAAAAGTAAGTGTGATGTTGGTGAAGCAGAATTTTTAAATCTGCATTTAATACATCCAGATGAGCACACACACACTGAAAACCATGAACACACACCCGTAATAGTGAGATCCAAGTAAAGACCAGACCTTCAGACCTCCAGACGTTCAGACCTTCAAACTTCCAGTCCTCGGATCTGCAGCTCTTCAGACCTCAAGACCTTCTAAACTTCAGACCTCCAGACTTAATGCACCAGACGCATCTGCACGCATCTGATGCATGCTTAATGCACGCATCTGGTGCCACACCAATGCCAAGTCTAAATGACAAGCGGCCGTATGTCGCAGTCTAACACACACGCGCGCGCGCGGCTGAGCCACTAAACCCTGCACCTGCGGTGATGTTTTCTTTAAACGCTACTGAGCTCATATCAAAGGCATCACATCCACGACTCTTTCATCGCTCTCTGAGGTAGAGCGCGCAGAGCTCTCACTAAACATGCTAAATCAATAACAGTCCGTTCAACACCACGCAGATGCAGCAAATTCAGACCTAAGGCGATCCACCTCCCCACCTGCGCGCTAGAAAACACCCACAGCTCCAGATGAATTACACTGCTGTTCTACACCATTAGCCGGTTCTCCACACCATCACCACACACAAAGGCAGACACGCGAGAGAAAGCCAACAGAAAGCACGTGTTCTTTAATCTGCGTCTAGAACACGTTAGCATCAATATATCATTAGTTGCAGTGTGACTTTATCTGTGTGTATTGCACTAATTAAGCACAAACGATTTCCATTAAAAGCGTCCATCTCCCCTCCACCCGCGGTCATGTGCTAACTCAACAATTACAGCCGGTTAAAGATCACTCCAAACAGCAGCCATGATACTCTGAAGTACTCAGTCAATTAGTTAACGAAATTAAATCAGATACCTTTATAAATAATCATGAGGGTTCAGAACAGAAGGGGGTTCTGGTTCATTTCACTCTTGGTCTGATCCAGAAACACATACCGGCTAACAATTTTAGATTGTAAGAACGATTCTATAATAATTACATGTTATGTTGAAAATGTTAGTTGGAATGTTCTATGAATGATCAAACCGTCCTGTATTTTAAACATTGTATTATTGTTATTGCTAAATGTTATTATTCAACTTTTTGAAACTGTAATGTTTTACAATTTTCCACTAACAATTTAATTATAATTTCTATATGCTAACATCTTTAGAACGCTTGCCAGTGACATATAATCTTGAAAGAATGATATGCTCTTATGACGTTAATAACTGAAATAATAACTCTAATAGCTGAACGTTTTTGATAACGCTGAGAAAACGTTAGTTAACATTCTGAGAACACTGGCTGTTAGCTAAATAGTTTGACTGTATTTCAATCTGTGAGACATATCAACAGCTTTGCTTAGAAACACCAATAAAATGGTGTTTTTTTAGAAATGAGGCTTTCAGTCACTGTGGCTTTGCTTGTATAATGTTTTATTACTCTGCACCTATAAAATCATTTTAACTTCAGTCAATATTTTATGTCCATTTATTAACTCATTTAGTAAGCAGCTGTACGTTCTGTTTGGCCAGTATCACAGCACAACGCCACAATTCTCCTGATCACCTGCAGTTTTCCTGTCTTCATCGACACAATTCTCCTCCAGAACACAGCGCCGCAGGAAAATCATGGTGCACAAAGAAAATACAGAAACAAGTGCAGAAACTGTGTATAGACTTAATTATCAGAATGAGATTCTGCCCGATGTTATAAGTATAGATTATTTCACAGACAGATAACACACTGTAATATACAGCTCTGTGTATCTTGTTTATTGCTATTAATGCCCTGAGTGAAACTCTGAACAGCTGTGGACGATTTCTGTCACTAAGCTAGAAAACTTTGGTGAATCAAGTGACCAGCTGTTTGTCAGAACCCAGCAGCTAGAGGACTTAAACAGGCTTAGGTAAAAAAAAAACCTTTAACACACAACTACTGGAACGTGCATGAACTGACCAATCAGATAACAGTAGTTAAACAGTTAAACAGACCGTGAACATGCAATCTTAGGCAGCAACTTAACTGTAGTTAGAAATAACCCAGCTGACGATTTGCAAGTTGTGAGAACATTTCCATAATGTTTCTGTTAGTGACAAAAATGTTAAATGGTATTTTGAAAGTAATAAAAACGTCCAGATTTTTAAACGATTTGTATTAACTTTACTGCTTGGTTATAAGAACACATTAAAATATTTTATAACTACGTAGTGTTTTAAAAATGCTCCATTTAGGAATGCTATATTTAATATATGATAAATAACTAACGCAAATATGCTAACGTTACTGCAAGAACATCTGGATAGAACTTCGAGAGAACATTAGCCAACGTTCTGGGAACATTCCCTGTTAGCTGGGGATGCGCGGAGATTGAAAGCAATTATTGACCTAAATGACATCACAGGTCTGGGACACTTATCACCGCGAATCCATTCATCCCCTCATTCAATAAGAGCACCTAAACAAACATAAACACAACAGATTTAACAGTCTAATGGTGTCAAGTGATAAAGGAGGATATAGAAATGAGAGTACACAAGTGAGAGCGCACGAGTGTCGCGCAGCGGGAAATTAACATGACAAAAAGCGTCGCTGAGGGTGAACGGACGCCTCATACAGCTGATTGTAATGACTCCATCCTTATGCCATTCAAATGGAAATTCCCACAAGCATTCATTTAAATAACCAGCTGCTGTGTGTGCGTGCATGTCAGTGTGTGTGTGTGTGTGTGTGGGGGGGGTTACTTAAGCATATATTGGGAACAAATTTGTATCCAAAAGCCAGCAAAACTTGACAAACCTAAGCAAGGCCAGTTTGGGGACATCCTCATTTGTAAAAGTGCTATGAAAATATAGTAAATAAAGTTATTATAAAATATTGTAAAAATGGGTGAGAGTGTGTGTTAATGTTGGGTTATATTGTTTATAACTAGCTGCGTATGAAAACAATAGAAGTCTGTGGAATGTCCCCATTTAGATAAGTACACATTTGTGTGTATGCATATGTGTGTGTGTGTATATTAGTATGTTTGCATATGTACAATATGTGTGTGTATGCTCGTATGTGTGTCTGTACGTGCATGTGTGCAGTTGTGTGTACGTTTGTGTATGTATGTGTGTATTTGTGTTGGTGTCCGTACATGTATTGTGAATATGTGTGTTTGTGGGGGGGTGAGGGGAGAGTCAGTGACAGGCTGTCACACCACTGGTGACATTTAAGCGGGTCGAGTCTTCCCAGCGGACACGCGTGTGTTTCTGTGTGTGCGTGTGTGTGAAATACATTCTCACTAAGTGGATGTCAGAGCCAGCAGACGCGGGTAAATACAGCCCAGCTTTATGCTCGTCAGGGAAACGGGTTGTTATGACAATAAAACCCAATTTCAATTTGTATTCTCCAACAATAATACATAATTTATGACTCAGGAGACATGAGGGCAGCACGCACAGAAATCACCCATAATCCACCTCTCCTGAGCAGCGGGATACAACACACAGACACACACACACTAATTGTTCCTGCCTATTTAGATTCAATTAAAAAAGACTGTCTGTCGGACCTGAACTCTGATAAACTGTTAGTCATCATGCTGACACACACATAAATGTACACACACACAGTCACACTCTTTGTAATCCTTTACAAACCACAACTGTTTAAATCAGATTCTCTCACTGAATCAGACTGACCTTACCGAATCACACACACCCCCTGAATCAGATTCTCTCACTGAATCAGACTGACCTTACCGAATCACACACACTCCCTGAATCAGATACTCTCACTGAATCAGACTGACCTCAGTGATGCTCATGTCCAAATGGAAGTGAAGCCATGCAGCTCTGTTCTAACATTCAGATGATCATAAATGTCTAAGTTTACTAGTTAGTTCAGAGCAGTTTGGTAAATGTTTAATGAGCGTTAGAAAACCCTCTTCACTCGCTAACATCACATCTTTAGAGTGAAACCGTATGATGTCATATTACAGGAACCATGTTTATCACTCAGGAGTCTGAGCTCTTGTCTCATCATGACTGTATCTCAGAAATAAACCTGTCTGATGGGGAAATCAACATATTATTCAAAGCCCATCCACTCCTGCATTCATCTCTGTGTGCGCTGGCTCTCAAAGCCTCCCGCTATCATGTTTTTGGCAGTAGAGTGATAAAAGTCACTAAATGAGGGTGAGAGTTAAATGTTTGTCCACAGTGTCAAAATAAATCCACAGAGATTCTGTAATGAATCCCCATTGACCTGCTGCTGTTCATCTGAGGATGTGCTGTCTGTTCCCAAGATTAAACAGCCTTCAAAGGTGCCAACATAAGCAGAATATGAACTTAATATTAATCACAGAAACACAACCTCACTATAGAAACAGAGAGAGACAGAGAGAGAGAGAGAGACAGAGAGAGAGAGGGGCATGTGAGAGACTGGTTTTAACACACAGCAACAGAAAATAACAGCAGATATTTTTTTCAATTCTTAAATGTCAGAGTCAATATTTTGGCAACAACAGAACTGGACTTTGGTCACTAGTTAGAGTGTAAGAACAGAATCACAAGTTTGTAATGTGTGTAAGAGACTCTCTGCTATTCAGTGAGCTCTCAACTAGTTAAACCTTCATAACATGTGAAGTCCAGATATTAACCAAACTGACTTTCACAAGTTTAGGTAATTTACACATCACACCTCTGTTGTATGAATTTTCTCCCTGTATCTCACAGAGCAATAAGAGAATTGATTGACAGCACACAGAACATGCAGGCCAAATCTGCAGACCCCTCGTTATCTCACAGCAGAATCCCTGGACTCACACCCACACTCACACACACACACCCCCCCCCACACACACACTCTAAAACACTCATGCACATATGCGCACTCACTCAAACACATACACAATCATGCATATACGCGCACGCGCACATATATTGACATACACACACGCTCACTCAAACACACACGCACATCTTGGCCACAGAGCTGTGACAGCGGGCTTCTTCAGCAGCATTGGGTCCGGGCCAGAACCCCCCACTAAACGGACTTTACTAAACTGCCAGTCAAACCAGTCGAGACTGAACTAATGAGTCACTGGGGCTCAGATACGAGAGCAGTAGATTTCCACTTGAAGGTTTGTACAGCCTGTGGCCTCCATCAATCCTCAGAACTACTGTACAACGTTTTCATATAACAGCAAGATTATAAATGCTGGAGCACAACGTCCCACAGCTGAAGAAACACAAACACTGAGAGAAAAGACTTCAGGGCAAACTGATGCACAATTCATGTGCTGGTGCTTATGGTGATATTTAGGAGTTTACTACAGTAAACTCACTGGAGGTTCATTCCACATGATCAAATGTGATGATGAGAAAAACTGACACTGAATAATGTTTGAAGATCAGACCGTTTTCTGTAAGGCTAAACGAAAACATCTTACTAAAACTAATGTTCAGTCCAGTCCAAACACAGTGATGAAACCGCGAACAATAAAAGATCTTTCACAGCTCGGCTTCCGTAGACTCGTGCATTTTAATGAAGACACAATTTAACAACTTTACATTTGACTACACAATCCTCAGTGTGTTGTGGGTGGAGTCGGTGTATGTTGTGGGTGGAGTCAGTATCTTGAGGGTGTTGTTAGTGTGTGTTGTGAGTAGAGCTGATGTGTTGTGTGGTGGTGTCTATGTGTTGTGTGATGGTGTCCATGTGTTGTGGGTGGTGTCAGTGTGTTGTGGGTGGAGTCAGTGTGTTGTGGGTGGTGTCTGTGTGTGTTGTGAGTAGAGCTGATGTGTTGTGTGGTGGTGTCTATGTGTTGTGGGTGATGTCAGTGTGTTGTGGGTGGT
>JAZGTJ010000670.1:0-88021 GCA_036877575.1 Botia almorhae | reverse complement strand
CGAAATTTGGTACCGAACGAAAATGATTTTTTCGATACTCGATAGTATCGAGACGATTCGGTCGGTGCTTAAAAAGTATCGAACTCGATACCCAGCCCTAATCCATCCTTAAGAGAAATATTTCTGACCATTAGTAAAGCAGCAGCATGTTTACCTGGGAAACTCTCACAGAGCACTTCTATAGGGGTTGCCCTTTTGGTATCTCCAATTTTCTGGTAGCGCTCCTTCAGGGTGTCCGCCTTGATGAATAAAACAGACCTCACATTACAGAAAGATAAAAGCAATGTATCAGTGGCTTTCGGGTTGGCTCACAATGCTCCAACAACCACCTCATAATGTTTCAAAACATCTGGTAATTTCACTCTCCTCCAACAAACACCAACAGAGCTAACAAAGACTAATCCAACAACTGTAAGAATTTAGTGTTTATTGGAGCAGTCTGAACCATTTATGCTAACAGGCGAAAGTTTGGCATGTATTATTCAACAAGAAATCACAAAGGTGTCTGTATGTTTTCCTTTAGGGGCTGATAACCTAAAGATCTTTTTGGTCTTCTAAATAGGTCAGCCTATCTAGGCCCTATAGCCATTGGGTATTCTGCAGATTTTCCCTGACACTATCTTTCACCGTATCCGACATAGCTAAGCAAGATAAGACTCTCAGGCCACAAGACACCTTCAAAACATAGTTAGAAGCGAGAGAACTGAACAGAGAGGAAACAGATTTGTACTTCACCATACTTGTTGTTGTCTCTAGGTAGAAAAACAGCTTATCTACCGATTAACGGATAAGCTAGAGCCCTATGCATGAATCTGTTATATATTCCACAAACTGAACATTACAACTTTCAAAATTACTAAAACACCTGTTTTTCTAAAACCCAATCGTTTGCACGGTTAGCATGTAATATTCTTCATTTTCAAAACAAACCAATTAAATAAAAATGCATGAAGTTAGCAAACATTTCTTAACTCCACCCAGTGCAATACCTTCAGGCCCTGCCAGGGCAGACTGCCTCGTAGGAAGTACATAAACATGTGGCCCAGTGCTTCCAAATCATCTCGTCTGCTTTGTTCTTTAAAATAAAAAGTTTTTTTAAATGACAGTTAAACGCACCAAATGTCTTCAGTTGTATGGTTCAAATGCAAATGTAAATTGACTCTACATGCAACATTTTCTACATGTAGTGAAAAATTTGTCCAGCATTTTAGGTAAACTGTGATTCTTACCCTTTCCCAGGTGTGTGTTGATGCTCATGTATCGAGCTGTCCCTGTCAAGCTCTTGTGCTCCCTGTAAGGGATGTGTTTTTTGGTCTCGGGGTCGATGTATTCTTTGGCAAGCCCAAAGTCGATGATGTGGATTGTATGTTGCCTCTTGGTCCCCGGCCGGCCCACCAAGAAGTTTTCAGGCTTAACATCCCTGTAGATCAGACTTCTTGTGTGCACATACTCCATCCGTGTGATCTACGGCAGAAGGATGAAGCATTTAGAAACCATCTACCATCAACCTTTTCTGAGAGTTTGAAGGCAAAGTCTGAGAGTTTGAAGGCATTTTTCACTTTAAATCTTAGTTATCTTTTATCTGTTTGCTTGTGTGGGCGATTATACTGACCAGCTGAATTGCAATCATGAGGACAGTCTTAAGGGAAAAGGTTCGATCACAGAGATCAAACAGGTCCTCTAGACTTGGGCCGAGCAGCTCCAGCACCATGGCATTGTACTTCCCACACGGCCCAAAGTAGTAGACTTGAGGAACACCCTCTGCCAACATAAATAAATGTTAGAAAACAGATCCACAGATGTCAGATACCATGTCATGGCTTCTTTTCATGACACTATGACATATTAAAACAGTGACATACTGATACGTATACTGATTAAAACCTGATTTAATTAAAACCTCTAGAGCACTAATTAGGCTGGAAGACTTGAGAATTTATTTTGTCAAATCAGTTCTTTCAAATAGTAATTTCTGTTCATTGCTTCAACTATTTGTTGCATCATATATACTGATACATACGAAATATTGTCAAAAGGCTGAAAATATTAATATATAATTCTAAATCTTCTACCACCAGCCCTAGTCCGACTAAAGTGCACATAAAGATGACATCACAGTACCCAAACAACAAGCACAAACCTGAATAACCACAAACAAACACGTGAATAGATTCCTTTGACACAAAACAACTTCAGCTTAAAGAATGAGTGAATATGAAAGTGTGCAGTGTCGTGTCTTAATCTCTTCTCATGAAAAATGTACAGCAGAGTAAAAAGGTCTGAAGCTTTAATGCTGTTGGGACACAGGTGATTTCTTTTCTGCATTAAGATAAGCACTGCTTTAACCTGCTCAATACCTCACCGCATACCTTGCTTTATGAAGAGATTTTGAATATATCATATGCTAGAACATCAGGTATATCTTAATTTCCATGTCCTTGAAAATCATTAATTTGTGAACCACTTTCTGTCATGCGAGTCTTAGCAAAAGTTGTGTGGGAAGGACAAAGCAAGTAGAGCAATCGATGCACAGGAACTACAGCTCACGCTGAATAAATTCTTGCTCTGTACTGAAGAGAGGATGTGGACAGCTTGAGCTAAAAGCATCTCGACAGTTTAAAAAGGATGTCGACAATACAAGCTCTACAAGAATATGAAGACACATTTAGACATGTTTGGTTCACAGTGTGTTAAATAGTAAGGATTTATTGCTTACCTGAGTTCCCCAACTGTTTGTAAAACCTGTACTCAAGGTGAAGCTGGGGTGCTCTGGATTTAATTGGCTCCTATGAATAAAATAAATTCAATGGCAATAACATAAGAGGGTTAGCAATTCTCATTTAAACATTAAAAAGCTATTTTGTCAGGTTAGCACAGAAGTAGGATATTATGTCTTAAACAGGTTAAACATTGCATTAGATCCTTGTATGTAAGCTAATACAATAACAAATGCTAAGACAACTAATATGTGACTTATCATATGCATATTGTTCACCCCAAAGCGATCAATATAGAGGAGCCCATTTAGTTAAATGCTGGTGTTTACATAAATAATGCGAGTTGTAAAAGTGTGTTTGTGCAGTTAAGTGCAGATCAGCCAGTGTTGAGTCATCTATGGCACCAGCAGCTCTGAGCATGTGGAGGAAGGAGCTGCTGGGCAGGGAGCAGAATAGAAGAGCCAAATAAATAAATAAATACAAACTGATTGCATAAAGGCCACAGGATGTATTAAATAACCAGCAATTGACAGCGAGACGTACAACAGGTTCACTCTCTTAGAAACAAGGAGTTTATATAACCACGGTTAATGTTGCTTCTCTAATAGATCAGGTCCCAAATAAGAACATAATCAATAACCCTTCTAATAAGCATCAGTAATTGGAAATCCTCTTTGTCTGCAGCTTTCTACAGAGAGGACATTTGTCCTGTTTGGGATAATACAAAGTGATCCAGCCATTAGATGAATTTGTGCCTCAATCAGCTTGTCATAGGAGGATGAAAAGCTGAAATCAGCGTTTTAGCATCTATATAAAATGTGTTCATCACGCCTGTACTGTGAATGTGATTTATTATACATTTCACAAAATATATTAGGGCTTGTATATACCAAAGAAATCTGAAGCCTGATGTTTGTAAGTTATTTTCATCTGAAATTAAAAGTATTTGCAGCTCCTAAAATCTGCCTACTAGATATTATTCCAAATATTAACTCATCTGTCACCTTGCATTTATGAAAGTAATTTACAACACATTTTTAATTGCATCTGCATGGCTCACACAGTGGCAAACCACCAGGTTAGAAACCGTAAGGAAAGAATTGTGTACCATACTTAAGTTTAACAATTGTTTACACATTTATAGGGTACATTTTTGGTATAGTAAAAGGGATTTGCCTAACAACCAGAGACAAAAAACAAAATCTACAGAACCGAAATGTAAAGCTTTTCTCGGATCACTTTCAATTGTACAAAGTTTTACACATAACAAGGCTCTATGGGGATATGTAAGAACTTGACACTTTTGACACACCATTGACTGACACCCTATGGTACCAACAATGCATGAAGATAATGTTAAAAGATTTAAAATGTCCTAATCACCCCATCCAGCATCTGTAAGCATTCCACAATTATTTTAATTGAAATAAACACAATAATACACATTTGATATTTAGCCATGCAATACAAGTAGTACAAGAACACACAAAACCGGTCTTATTGAGACACTTACCAGTTTAATGGCCACATATTCATTAGTGTAAAGATTTTTTCCGAGGCGAAGCTCGCCAAAATTTCCGCAGCCAATCTTCTTTCCCACTCTGAAGTTAGGGCCAACCATAAGCACCCCAGAGTTGGTCCCGGAGCCTCGACCACCCCCATGCCCAGTCCTGCTCCCAGCGGTCTTTGACATTCTCTTGCCTTCTTCCACCTCCCCTTTTCCACCTCCTCCACCTCTCTTATCAAAATCCATAAGCTTGTGATACCCCGGCCTCTCCACGATTACTCCACTGCCATAAAATCACAAAGCCACCAAAACTAGCAACAGGGGTATTGGGATGGAGGAGAGGAATTTATAGAGAAAGAGAGTGGAAGGAATGGCTTATCCACAAAACACTTCTATACATGTAGATTAAACTAGACATGAGCTGCTTTTATAGATGGGGGAACTACTGGCAACAGCAGACGATCCAAGTGTGATATCTGATTCAAGATGAAGACCTCATAAAGCAATCTTCTGTATATCCAAGGAAAAAATAACACATGTTCATAAACACATGCGCATAGTTCACACGCGGCCCTGGCTACTGATGGTGAGGTGTTGTCCGGCATCACTTTCCATCCTTAGCACCCATTCCTGGTGGTTTTGTAGAGACATGTCAAACACTACTTGTGCCCAAATAGGAACAAAGAGCATGTCAAAGTTTGTGTCGCAATGAAACGGGCAGCACATCAGGGGCACATTTTACAATATCTAGGGCAGAGAAAAAGCATAATTAGCACGAGAAAGGCAACTTAAAGGTACACATGAAGACCTGCATGTTCCTGGTACCTTTTTTACAATGGTGGTGATGATGATGATGATCTTATGAGAAGAATCTGTAGCAATTATTTTAAGGGGTACATTAATGGCTTAAAACTTTTAAATGTGGGTTTATCAGATATATTCTCTGAACAATACAAGTACTTTGTTTTACAGCAGTTTTTATGTAACTGCCTTTCTCAGGATTAATTGGCTGAAAGCCCAAAAACCTCAATTAAATTACATGTATTTTTGTCATACATTTTGAACAAAGCTGTCTTGCCATTACAATTTTATAAACATGTTACACTGAAGTTTAACATTACTAAAAATGATTATGTTAGTAAGACATTGTGTAATAATGTTCAGGCACTTATGCATTATATATGTATACAAATTTAACTTTGTTTAGCTAGTCTGTTAAACCAATAACCATCTCCCTACAGGAAATGTTATCTAGCATTTCTGACTTCCAGATCTAAAAATACATCCCTCAGGAGCTCAAGATGAGGTCTGAGGTCGTGTGAAGAGGAGCCAAAGTCATTTTGGACTGAAAGCCTCTGTTGTTTTGTGAGAGCAGAGAGGCACCTCCCCAGAAGTTATGCATGATGCCGAAAATAAGCTGATTTTGTTAACAACAGAGTGCTACTGAAAAACTAAGCTGGGATAATTCATGCCCAGCAATCTAATACTTACTAAGAATAATATAAGCCACTGTGATTCTTGTTATTACAATAGATATTGTTTGGTTACTAAGTACAATATTAGTAGTAATAAGTAACACGATTAGTACCTCATGAGAAAATGTCTACGAGTGATTATAAAAATCTACACATTCACTCAGATTTAAACTCTTGAAAATATTACAATATTTAAAAAAATAATACTAATAATAAAAATATAACTTCAATTCCTTTCATGCATAAACATACATTAACTCGTCAAGTCAAACTGGTTACAAATAACACTATATTTTAGTACAACACCCATATATAATCATATATAACCTCATATAATCACCCTTAGAAGTGCAAAACGCTTGACATGCTCATTCATAAAAACAAATAGAATAGCTGCAAATTTCTAGCTCCTCGGCATGTGCTTCTTGTCTAATGAATATAATATTAAGTACTATAAACCATTAACCAGAAATACATGACTAAGAATGATGACAAGCACATTTGTCGTAAGAAAAACAAACTGTCAGAAAGTGCGAAGACGTTAAATGTTGACGATGACCAACATATTAACCAAAACATGCTAACAAACTGATTTACTAGGATGTTGTATCTCAATATAGCATATCATGGTTATACGTAATCAAAATCAACACAGTTAACTATACTGACTATAATCCAGCGTCTCATGTCGGATCAGGCCTGATTTAAATTGTTTTACAGTGCCAACAACTGTGATATTACAGGCCCTTTTCATCACTGGTGGTCTATCTGAGTTTAGCAGCATGGTTTTATATAACTAACACTTGAAAACAATCGTGGAATAGTTCGCTTAATAAACAAATATTTAGATTTGACAAATATATCTTAAAGGCAAGCCTATAATAAACGGGACAAACGTGCCTGCTAGCATCATTTAGCTTATACTTTGCTACCAAAGTATGAGAAAGAAACTTGGTTTAAGATAAACTCCAAAACAGTGTGGCATGTCGTGTCGCCTCTGCAGGCGTACTTGACATAAATGCATTATCGTTAACGAAGTGACATTCATTTCAATCCTGAACTCTCGAAAGACTAATGTTGTCGAAAAGCAAATTTCAGTTAGCCAGTAAGTTGCCAACCAAGCAAACAGAGATGAGTGAACAAGGCTAGCGCGCTAACTAGCCCAGACAAGCTAACGATCGGTGGCCTGCGCTTTACCGAGCTAACCAGAGTTAGAAACTCAAAATAACAACACCAACGGGATTGTGGAAAAGACAACTTGTTGTTTTCTACAAACCCACAATACACATGTCAAAGCTGTATCTGTTTACAACCACATAGATTTTGTTTGCCAGCCGTACAGATAGCCAGCCATTAACCGGGCAACTCCTTAATCCCGAACACTCAAAAACGGTCTCAATTACTTACACGAAATATTCAATAAATCGTTCGGAAAGGAAGACAAAGCAACAGATTCAACACTTTTACCTACATCCGTGCATTATAAATCGACGACCTTTCCCATTTGGTCGGTTTTATTGCTCATTTCTTTGAGCCATTCTCATTTTTTCTCCCTCTTCGCTGATGTCTCTTTAAGCCTCTCCATACAGCTGGCGCGTTTCCTCCGTTGCTGCTCGATCATATAAATGGGTTTACGTTGGAAAACTTGCGCAGGACGATTTTAAGAATAGCGGGTCAAAAAATTCCGCGCTCTTCGGAAAAACATAATGCGCAGTTTCATTCAACGTAAAACTACGTGAGAAACTGAACCTGACTACGTAAAAACTGATGTTGACCACTCTGATTGACTTTGTACTGTGCGTGCTTTGTCAATTTTTAAGTGAATAACTTGATCAAAGCAGGAATCTATATATTAAAAAATAATTTACGGAAAGAAGAATGGAATGGAAGAATGGAAACTGGCCAGTGACAAGGTGTTTGAATAGTAGTGCGTTTGTATCCACAATTCTGTTGAAAATGAAAATAGGTCACAAAATACACCAAAATAAGAATAAAAACGAGATGCATGTTATATGTAATGGTTTATCAGATCACATTTTAAACAATGAGTCTATCTTACTGCTTATAAATCATGGGTATTACCCTACATGCAAGTTCCTTCTCTTTGCAGAGTCTGCTTCTAACCAGTTTATTTCAAACATGAGCTTTTCAAAATTTATTTTACTGGTGTTGATTCCATCATTAATAAAAGGTAGCCAGTATCCTAGATGTATTTTAGGAGCTATATTACTATTTCTTTCAGGTGACTGTCCCAACATAAGCATATATGGACAGCAGGATATATGCTCTGGTCAAAGCTTTACACTCACATGCTAGTTTGATTGCCGTGGACAAGAGAACCAGCTGACTAAAGATGGGCATTCTTAACGCAGTCTACAGTCTTCAAATACACACTTCACTCTCTCTGTACATGTTTACAGTGCTAATATAAGTGATTCAGGATATTATATATGCAGAACTGTAGAACAATCTTGTTCTGTTAGCTTTCTTGATGTAACAGTACAAGGTAAGTGTACAAGGTCTTTCAAATGTTCAATTTTTGTATTTATAAGACTTGCCAGAAAATGTTAGCAACGTGTTTTTCTAATGATTGGCAGTACTGTGATACTTTAGATAGTTTTATTGTCAAAAATATTGTTGACATGTTATTTCTTGCTATTTGCAGTTAACAAATTGCTTTTTTGTAATACAGACTGCAGTGTTTCTGCAGAATATATATCTACTGAAAATCCAACATCCACCTCCTGTGATTAATACCACATACCAAACCTTCACATCAAGTGAGTTTTCCAGTTAGCATCACATTTTTAAATAACTAAATGCAAACCAACCGAAACATAACTCCATACTGTATGACAAAGAACTCTGATGACAATTGTAGTTTTAAAAATTATGTGCTATTTTCTTTCTGTCTTTATTAAAGGGTTTTGGAGCCAGTCCTGATGTCATGTCTATTGTTCAAGACAGGGATGTTTCCCATTGAATCAATAACTGCAGCACTGACAAATGCTTGCCAGAGGTGCTAAAATGATATATGATTTTATATTACCTACAGAAACTAAATTGGATGCTTACAATAAATCTTTTCTTGACAGCATTTGTATAGAATTTAATATTCTCACATCCTGTTATGTATTTTTAAATGTCAGCTAGCTGCTCTGTGTTGTTCACAAATCTAATGTCAGATGTACTCACACAGAGCCTGACCTTCTAACAAGGGAGAATGCAAATCATGCCTGGACTCACTAACTGGGCCAATTTCTGCTTTCTGCATGCAGTGTCAGCTTATACAGTGAATGAGCCTGTAGAGAAATGGAATTATATTTGTTGATGATAAATAATGTACTTTATTTTTCAAACACTTATTTTAAGTCTTAGTATTAGTATTCATGATTTGTTTTAAATGAATATAGCATTTGTGAATTAGTGTTTCTGTAACTCAACTAGTAGAGCATTGCATTAGCAGCTTAATTGTGGGTTTGATTCCCGGGAAACACAACTACTGATATAAATGTATAAATTGAATGCCTCTGTAAGTCATTTGAATAAAAGCGGCTGTCAGGTGCATACATGTAAATGAATTAGAAAAATAAGTCATATCATTGGTGACCCACATCTTTAAGTAAGCTGCGCTCATCAAGTTTTCTTTGTGTTTTTGGTGATGTTCTTTGATAAATAATGTCATAATTTACCACAGAGCCAAGTTGTAGCGCAGACCATATATTGACAGGGTCTAAACACTTGGGGGTGCCCGTGTTCCTTTAACATTTTTTTTAATTCCACAAGCTGTCTAAATGCTCTTTAACACACAACAAACTGTGAAACGATATGTATGAAATGTATGAAATATAGAAATGTATGAGCATGACAAAAGCTTAGGTTAAAGTCACATTTATTCATGCATTGTTTTGTTTTTTTGATGGTGATCAATGTGGATGTACAATATTCCAACACACTTGCAATTATTCCTCAGTATTCCAAGTATCTCTCATTTACATTAATAAAATAATGATGTTAAACATTTGTGGTTTTCAGCAGTTGCTTCTAAAGTCTGTAGCTTGTGGTACAAAAGACCGTAGGTAGGCTGTGGGCGGACTGTATTGTACACGACAGTACTCTGCTGCTGCCGCTTTTGAGCAGAGCTGCGTATTGCTTTTGACACCCACTCTAATTAAATGCTCTTTTGTGCATTTAATCATCTCATCTAAATTACAAACACGAGGATGGACACTTAGCCTGTGTGTGCTACTAATGTTAACTTCACTGGGTAACTTATTTTTATTAAAATCAGCACAAATTAAATGCTGTACATACAAAGTTTTATTAAAAAAACTTTGAGTGAAATGTGATCTAAACATGTTTTTATGAGATTCACTCGTTATCTGTTAAACCTCTGATAAACCTCAAATAAAACAATAAACCTCAGAAAAACCTCAAATAAACCTATGGGTAGGAATCCGTTATCCAACATCACATCCTTTCTGGGTGAGGGACTTACCAATAACCAAGCTTTTATTATTCACATGTGTAAGCAGTGAACATGTAACTTCACTGAATCACATTCAATGAATCACACTAATGTATTTAAAATAGAAGACACTATTGTGAACAAGCAGTGACTTCATTTTAACAGAAAAACCGGCATGTTTCAATACATGTGCAGTTCTACATTACATGGCAAGCCGAAGTGTTATGCAAGCTGTAACCTTTTATAATTCTATAGACGCATGAAAAATGACATCTGTGTAAGCTTACCAAAGACAAGGATTAATTCAGTAATAGTAGTGAGACACAACAACAAATGTGTGTGTGAATGACAGTTTTATTTTAGTTTTTCTTCTGAGAGAGCATACAAAGTTGTCATTTGTAAAATCCCACAGCTTTTTGCTTTTGCCCAGACAATGATATGAAACAGGGGATCTCTAATTATGGCAGCATCTATAACCAACAACTTTGCAATTTTGTAATCTAAAAAAAAAACTGTCTCCTGAGATTGAATAATCAATGATTAGAATGTTTTAGAAAAGAAAAACACTTTAGTTGAACTACTTTCCATGTTTTTTATTTTGCCCCCCTGCGTGAAGTAACACAATAAAACAAGCTCATGAAAACACAATGCAAACATGAGAATCACACAATGGTCCTTATAATGAGATGAGTGCAGCTCAAGCATATTCAAAACACATGACTAACAAATATGCAGACAAAAAACCCCACAAACATTTATGTCCTGCAGCAATGACAGGCTTCGTCTCTGCTAAAAGGACACTTAATTTTGCTCATGGATGGACACATTTGGTAGTGACACTAATTGCTGACAGAGGAAAAAAATTTGGTCAAGCAATAAATTAAACAAGTATTTAGCACAAAGAACATTTGCGCAACAAGAAGCAGCGTTTTAGAAAGTTCTGAGCTGAGCCCTTTAGCCTATGCATCTCTATTCAGTGAGGACCAAACAAAATTAATAAACACTCTCACATTCTCTTATACCAGAGGGAATATAAACTTAAAGGTAGATGAAAATCTCCCTTTTAAACACCCAAGACAGCAAAAGGTGGGGAGGGGGTCAAAATAATATAGCAGCATGGCACATCGGTGTCTCTAGAGGTAGCTCATGTGTCTGAGCTTTTTTAAAATAAGATGTCTTTAGATTTCACCTTGTAGATTTACAAGCATGAAAATGGATGTTAACAGAGGACTTGAGGGTACGTTTATGGAATAATCATCTTTATTCCAACAGAGAATTAAGTCATTGACAGAGCACACCTCTAACTGTGCGCTCACAAAATGTTCATGACTAACTGAATGAAAACAAAAATGTTGAAAATCCAGAACTGCAGTGATTTTCTCTGCAGAGCACTAAAGATTCAACTCTCAGTTCTTTAAAACGGACACAATATTTGAGGCCAGGAAACAATAAACTGGAGGAAATAACATTGTGCAATTAATTCATGTTAACTTGAGGGGCTTTATATAGACGTTACACTACACTGCTCAATTTCTCCAATAAAGATTAATTCCTTCTAGTGCAGAGACCAAATTGAATAAACTCCAATGATGTCGTCCTTTGCATCCTAATCCACTTTTAAAAAAAAGTTTGGTTCTCAGATCAGACAACGACCCCGATGCTTCTGCTGACAACACAGTAAAAACACTGCTGAGATTTGTTTGGCAGAAAACAAATGTTATTACAGTAACACATAGTGGAACTGAGGCCGAGATTGGTAAATGAGGTCTGATAAACCCAGGATACAGATACCCACCACATGACATGGCTGCAGTTTCTGCCCTGAATAACTACTTAAATCTTATTCATTTGCTGTTTTTTCCCCAGCAACAGTTTTACCTAAATTACATCAATATCATTATCATTGAGTGACTAAAAAAGTCAGCAAAGATTGCATAAGTACAAAAAATTCTGCTGCCGAGTGCCTGTTTTCTGATGCCGATGAAAATAATTAAGATGGCTTAAGTGGAATCCAGCTTCAGATAAATGAAAGCAGCTCAACAGGAGTTCCTTTGGTTCTGTTTTCTTTCCAAGTCCTTGACCTCTCAGACATAAACATAAGTCTTTTTTAGTCACAATAGCCTTTACCCAAATCAAAACTTTGTTTGTGTTGGACCTGAGGTTTATGTGCTTTAAGTGCTACAAATATGAGAGTCTCTCCCACAAAAGCTTACGATTCTCAAAACTGAGTGGGTAGAGAAGGTCAGAGGTCAACACACTGCCTAGCTGAAGATTCCAACAGAGGTTGTCAGGGGAGATGCAAGATCAAAGAACATGGCAGCTATCAGGCACAATCGCCCACAATGACAAGAGGTGCAAGGAGCTGGCAGAGTTCGGCGGCACACACCGGCCCTGTGTGCTGGCTGCCTGTGGTTTTCCTGCGTCGGGTCAGTTTGGACCTGGAGGGAGGAGAGCCGGAGCTGCTGGAAAGGACAAGGGGAGAGGAGAGTTCCTTCTCTAGTTGCAGCTGCTCTTCATTTTCTTCCCTCTCAGCCAGTTGACGGTTCATGGCTATAGCCTGCCCAGCAAAGAACGTCAGGTCCTGAGCACTACCACCCCTGGAGAGAGGACAGTGAAGGTCAAGACGGCACAAGTATAAGAAACAGAATTGGCTACCATGAATGAAAGGGACAATACCCACCTCTGATGTAGAATACTAGCAGACACAGTGTTGGGTGCACACTAAAGTGAAGAGAATAGAAGAAATATTAGTCAATGAAATTATTTACAAAGTCCATCTGGTGGAGGAAATTATGTAAATTAGGATATTAGCTACGGTGCATTAAAATTGTCAAGGAGCAAATGATCTCTAATCTAGATAGGGAGGGGTACTAATAATAGACTTACCCCCTTGACCCATGGGTGCTGCAGCACTTGGGCTGCACTGAGGCGGTCTTTGGCGTCCCGCACCAACAGTTTGGAGATGAGGTCTTTGGCGGCAGGGGAGATATGTGCCCAGTCCTTTTCTGGAAACTCATATTTACCTTCCTGAATACTTTCGAATAGCATGCTCTGCGAACAATTCAAGAGTGTAATAAGGCATACAATTTGGAAAAATTATCTTAATTAAAAAGATGGCTAAACCAAGTTTAAGGCCAATTTTTCAGGTTTAATGCTTAGTACAGTCTTTAAACTCTGTACTTATCTTGTATATGTTTGTTTTGTACCTGGCAGACTTGGCAGGGCTCTCCCCAGTCCCAACCGCAGTCTGTTCCACAGTGGCCCACAAATGGTGGGTATCCACTCAGCATGATGTAAAGGATGACGCCGAGGCTCCACAAGTCACAGCGCTTGTCGTAGATGCTAGCTTCTTCATTGAAGGCCTCCACCACCTCAGGGGCCATATATTCAGCTGAACCACACTGCAGAAAACAACACAACACTGCAGAAGACAACACTTACTTATGAAGTAAAAGTCCATAGAAACACCCTTATCTAACTATGTCTTGAGACACGCAAGATAATGTACACTTGGGTTGGAATCTCCAATTGGGTCAAGCCACAAAAGACTAGTAGTATATGATTTACGTGCTTTCCTGTAGCTCAGTGGTTAGAGCATGGTGTTACCAACGCCAAGGTCATGGGATCGATCCAAGAGATTGCACATACTCAGAATTAATGTATAGTATAATGCAATGTAAGTCGCTTTGGATAAAAGCGTCTGCCAAATGCTTAAATGTAAATGTATTTAGGTTCAAATTCTGATTTGAATTCATGTTTACAGCATCATTACGATGTGCCATCAGCTGGTAATGGGGTCTGACAAAGAAATTATAAATACAAAACATCACAAAACACATTTTAAAATAAGGATGCATGAAAAACAGCTGCAACATTCACTAGAGCTGTAGTACACCCAAGCTCCACTCCCTCTGCTTGGCTTCTCTTGTTTGTTTTCACCTGCTGAGGCATTATCAAGTTCATTGTTCGGAGTTAAGCTGGGATGGCCTGTTCTGATTCAGACGTGGATGTGTCAGCGTACAATGATTCCAGCAGGGCCCACAGGCTGCTGCTGTCTGCACTGCATCATGTGAAAACTAGGACAAAAGGTTGCTGCTCGGAATAAAGGATTTAAGCCACTCTGTACCGGCTGAGAATAAACAAGCCATGCCCCAATGTGTTACATAACACATCTATACTCTGCAAACATCGACCCTGAATAATGCCTTAAGTGAAATGCAATAAAGAAAGCCGCCCAATGAGAGCAAGCTGAGGGTTAGCAGTTTATCAGGTCAACGGCCACAGGCATACTGGCTTATACTCAACAGTAGTGTAACAGTACAGCAGTCCAATAAAACATTGTTACACAACTACTGCATGAGTAATTAATGGATTACTAAAGGGAGGAAGCTGGAGGCACTGTGTTGAGGTTTTCTGCAGATCAAGGTGGAGACTACATAAGTCCTTGAATTTTCCAATAAACAGCCTACACTGCTGTTCATCTGACCCTGACAGATCTTTGGCAGAGACAGTAACCTCACAAGCATGCTTCCCACAAACCATTCAAGCTTTGTAAACATTATGGTCATCAAATTCAAGGAAATGCAATATCTACCTTATTTTATTATTGGATACTCGATATATGTAGTTTTACGGTAAGAGGCATTGAGTAGCACTACTGGCTAAACCTTTGTCTCCGTTCTATGCCAGGAACCAGAGTTCACTGCGATTCAATAACCGCAATGCCAGACATACAATAAAATGACAATTGGGGAAAATCATTGCGTACATAACATCCCTCTGTGTAGGAAGAAACTTAGGAGTGTTACACAAAAAGGTCTCTGTTGATTATCTTGACCAGCCCCACTCTAACCCTACTTCTCTGGTTGTTGTTGTTCAGAAGTTGTTTACAGACATAGAGGCTTGTATATATGTAACAGGGTTAGTATTTGGAAATGTTTTGCTCAGCACAAGAGCATAACAGAGCAGAAACCAAAGGAGGAATGTTCTAATGTATACAAAGACCACATTAAATAAGTCATGTCTTAGAACAATGGAACAATTATCCATGTTTATTCTAGCGACTTCAGCCATTGAAAGTGCATGCCGAATGCAATTTTATTATAGCAAAAGAGGACAATTTCTCTTGCAAACCAGGGACTTTCCTTGTTTGCTGTTCTAGTAAGTTAAACCATAGTTGTGGGAAAAACAGAAACAGAACATATTTAGGGGAAATCTCCCACAGGGCATTTAACTTCCCACAGAAAGAAATGTCAATGTTTCAAATGAGTTGTGGTACAAAAGGTATAATTCCAATGAGGTTCTTATTCTGTAAGAGCTTTGCTTCAGATCTATACTCTACTGTCCTCCTGCACAAAACAGGTCTGTTATAATCACAAAGGTAAATGAAAACAAAAGCATTTACATTCTGGGCTTTCTCTGCGTGTGGCTATGAACATCGTTTATAAATTGTTTTATTTGTTTTATTGAGATTAACCAGAGTCCGCCCAGATCTCTAATTTCTGAAGATGCAGTCAAAATCTTCAAGGCCAAAAGACAGTAAAGATCCATCTGACTTTGTCTAACCAAGAATCAAAATGTACTTACCTGTGTTGCTTAAAGACTTTTAATAAACTAGTTATTAAATACACATTTTGTATAATTTCATGTTCTGGCATTGTGTTTATGGTCTCAGTGTTAGGAGAAATTCACTTTGAAAGACTTTTGCATGATCCTCAATGATAAACTACGCAAGTCTATTGTATAACTGTGTGCTTTTATCATGACATCAGTCTCTGACCTATGATAACCTGCTTTAAAACAGATCTTAAATTCCTCACAAATCTCTGTTACTAGACAATCACCTTGAGTTTTATTGGCTGTGGCTGTAACTCCTAATAACCTTTCACTACTGATGTTGTTTTGCTTTAGATCTCAGGATAAAAGCAAGCCACTCCTTTTTACAAAGGTGCACAATTTATGTATGTAAATGTAGGTGACAAAACATGTTCCTGGAAAAATGTTAACCGCCTGTAAATAAAAAATACAATGTATAGTTGTTCATTAATTCTGAATTTCTACATGAACACTACCTACCATAAACCTTGTTTTTTTGGTTTCATTAACTTTACTGGTTACTGATTAATTGTGCATTTTAAAGCAAGTTATTTCATAAACAAAACAGACCGTCTGCAATATGTAGCACGGATAAACTCACCGGAGTTAAAAGCTCTGGGGTTGAGATGGGAGAGCTGTCGCTGTTCAATTTGATCCCACTTCCCAAATCAAAATCACAGATCTTCACTGGAGAAATCTATAGATTAGAAGAGCAGAAAAACAAAATGTCAATTTGAAGTGACATTAAGAAGAACGGACATTCAGTAATCCTGTACTGCTAACTGGGCCAATTCATGTTTGTTTAATAGCACAAAATAAAAGCACATAGAATTTTACTGTACCCAACAGATTTGTCAACATCTGTATCTGGTCAGAAATGCAGTGCATGTGTGTTCTCCTTAGCTGTCTCATGTCTCCTCATGTAGAGAGAGAGACTCACCCTGTCACTATGTTCACAGAGGATGTTCTCTGGTTTAAGGTCTCGATGTGCCATCCCTATAGCAAGATAACAACAACAAACATCATCTACATTGGTAACATAAAGAGCGCATTGTATTGCAACAAAGCATTAAGTCCCAACCTTTGTTGTGCAGGAAGTCCAGAGCGCTGGCAATATCCTGCACCACAATGCTGGCTTCCTGTTCATTAAAGTGTTGCCTTCTGTGTATGTGTGTCAAGATGGAACCTAAAGGGAATAAATGGATGCATAAAGATTGACAAAATATTATAATATTCTATATAAAAATACATAAGAAAAGAATATGGACAATGTACCGCCTCTTAGTTTTTCAAAGACTAAATAAAATTTGTCCTCCTCTTCAAAGTATTCCACTAGTTCCAAAATGTTTCTGTGGAGAAATTAAAGATTTTACTTTGATTCTTAAAGTAACTCAAATAATTTGGATGCATCAAAATGTAGGCTCTGTTCCAAAACATAGTAGGCTGCATTGCTGCCTATTACCTACATAACCTTATGGAACGTCATAAGTGAATGAATGTTTTACACAGGCAGCAAAGCAGAAACATCAAGCTTGTAATAATGCATTATGGGAAAAAAGCTGCCCTAGAATTAACCGAAAACATGTTCACCTAACACATCTTAGAATGCAGCATAAATTAACTTATGGAAGTTAGGCAATTTATAGCATGCCATGAATACAACCTATGGAGGCAGTCTAGTAGGTTTTGGAACAGTCTAACCTATAGTCTATATACTTACCTGTGACCCTGACACTGGTAGAGCATTTCCACCTCCCTGAAGACCCGTCTCCGACTGTGCCCCGGCCTCTTCTCAATGATCTGTACAGCATTAAAACATGTTAACATGTTATGACCCACAGTGCAAAAAAAGGACAAACAGTTCTGCAATTTAAGGTTAGTTCTTCTGTTTTGATGAGACAATTTTCTACCCAGTGACAGCCCTGCAGGCACGCATTTCTTTCAGGCATTATCTACATGTCAGCATTCGGTTAGAGCCGACAATTCTGCATGTCCCTGAAAGGAGCATCTGTGTGGTTCACCCAATGCACAATGCATGTGGGAAAAAAGTGTTTAAGCGCACAGCTGACGTGCCACTGCTTGCTTACAAAAGACCATCTTAGACCACTGGTTCAGCAGGTCAACACATAACCATCAGGCTTTTACAAACAAAAGGGCTAGACACAAGACCTTTAGATTTCATACAAGATACACAGCATACAAAGCAAGTAGTGTTATACAACTATTAACATTGAGAACCAACAAAGCCACTAGCTTTCCAGTTTGTTTACTGGGTGTGATCATTAGTGTCTAGAATGCTACGTGTGCAGACATGCACTACTAGGATAACATACTGAGAAACATACTGGTGTTAAACGTACTGTATTTTCTAATGGGCAAGAGCTTACAAATTGTGTTGCCCTCTTCACTCATGTCAAGCTATGTCCTGATATAACCTGCCATCTGTCCTTGCGGCTGTTCCTATCCACTGCTTAAATCCATTTACTTTGCCATTAGAGCATTATTCCATTAGTTTCCATAGATTCAAACAAAGTTTAAGCATTGACCAAACATTTTACCTCAGTTACAAAAATGATGCAAATGATGCAATTAAAGCTTCCAGAATAGACCACGGACTCGTTATACATCAACATACAGAATCAACCATAATCAGAATTCAACAATATTCCGTGACATCAGAGGTGTGAAGCACCTGCTGTTTTCAATTGGAAAGTTACAGAACATTTGCTATGAAACATCCTGTGAATGCTCCATTTACAACCCAAAGTTTCCTTTTCATGTATAAAAGAAAGATGTACTTCCCCTCAATTGGTCAGACAGATACAATGAGAGACCACATCACTTGTCCACAGATTAGATGTCCTGCTTTGAAATGCCAACAATTGAAAAGAGGAAGTTTCTCTGCTGAACAGGCACTGTGGACATTTATTTTTGTTACACATCAGCACAGAAGCTGGAAAGCTGAGGCTATTGTTCCCGGAGAGAACACATATACAATACAGAAGAGCTTACAAGAACTGCACTCAAACAGCTGTGATTTAAAGCTAGTGACCAATGTTTCCTGATGAGAGCTGATGCATTCATACTGAGCCATCTGTCCCAGCACAAACCCCTATCTTAATGTTATGTAATGCACTGCATTTAGGATGGGACATAGAGGCAAGAGCCAAAGTTTGCTTGGCTGTTTCCCTCAATTTATATTTCTAGTGTTAAACACACCTAAGTGTTCTTAACCAATCATGCAAAACTGCAAAATGAATCCATTCCATTTTTTTAACAATGATTTCTTTCCCTAAAAACTCCCTCATCTTCCATTAAAAAAAAACAGACAGCCTCAAAAACTGTTTTGATAGCACCACAGAACTAGTGTAACACTGTTAAAAATTAACCCACATTATTACATATTTTCGTACGTATGGTTTTCTCGTTATATTAAGCTACAATAGAAAAGTTCATAAGGAAATGACACATCACATTTAACCATGCATAAGTAACACACGTATTATTTGATAGCTGCATATACACTGAGCTTATTAATTTCACACTTTTCTGTTATACGGACACTGTTATACTTGCCTTAACTGCATATTCTTTATTGGTAATCAGACTGATGCAAGACTGAACGACGGCATAAGCCCCTTCTCCGAGAATTTCATTTTGTAATTTGTAAACATCTGCAAAATCAAAACCAATTTAAAAGACAAAAATTAAAATACTGAAACCTTCTATAGACAGTTAAGTTCAACTTGAGGACTTTTGAAAGGCAAATCTATTATAAAGAGCTCGCCTTCGAAACGTCCAGAGAAACTGTCTGTGGCTCTGCATCTTTTCTTCTTCTTGGTTCTCTTCTTAGCATCGGGGATGTCAATGGGCTGGCTGGATGGCATGTCTTACAAACAAACAAACAAACAAACAAACAAACAGGAGAGATTAACCTGACGGCACAGTTTCTTTCAAATGGTTAAGATAAACGATTTGTCACACTAATCTGTTATGAACTTTGCCTAAGAATGAGAGATATGCGATATCCTCCTCAAAAGAGTCTATGCCTATGTAGACCTTTGAGTCTGATAATGACAATCAATATTAAACAGAATAGTAGGCACCTGGTCTTAATGAGTGTTCTGTCTTAAAGGTCAAGTCAAGATGGGATTCTGATTCTGTAAATTCATCAGTTTTGAAAGGGTTCTTACCCTGTATGAGGAAAACAATGCAATTTTGTTAGTGTCACAATATAAAGAATGCAATTTTTCATTTATACAAACTATAAAACATCAGAACAACAAGTTGCCAATTTATAAAACGCTCCTCTTTGTTGCCCGACCTTGAACGAGCGATGGAATCCTGTGATTTCTGTGATCTTGTTTTGCACCATTTTTTCATATGATCAAATAATAAAGTGCAGCTAGGGGCCTAAATTACAGTGCTGTGGCTCAGTAGATCCAAATCCGATCGCCTCGAGGTGGTCTGACAACAGATGACTCCTGCACACACAGAGAAACATTACCAGAGCATCAATATAAAGAGATCATGCAATAAAAGTGGTATTGTTTTAAAATTCCAAAAGCAGTGTCAAAACTTAACATTTAACTTAACTTGACATCCATCAATTGACACAAAACATGCTTATGTTTAACAGTCCACTAGCTTTCAAGCTGTCAAAAGCAGTTTTTACTTGTGTCATGACAACAACCACGAAGTTGACCAAGTAACTGCATGCAGTTACAGACAGCAAATAGGGGTTGGATGGAGTTGTTTGGTCCAAAAGTTCGCCGTGTCATTTCATTATAACAAAAAACGGTTTATCTTACCCCGTACTAGCCGTGAGGCGCCAGCGTTCACGCCGTGGCTCCAACCCACCTTACAATAGGTTGCTGCTATATGTTTGTCAATCGTAGTATAAGTTGTGAAAGCATCACAAATATATAACTTCTTATCCAGAACCCCTCCCACTCAATACTGACCCCCCCAATCAGAAGCATTTCTTTAAAAGCAGATTTAACAACTCAAAACACTACTGGATATTTCAATTTGTGGGCGGAGTATGAAGTATAAACGTCATCTATTCAAATTCATTCACGTAGTTTACAGCTCCGTCTGCTGGGCAGTCGAGAAATCGACGCTTTAGATGATTGAGGTTATTTTCTATAGATTACATTGATTACAGTTCATTGATAGAGTACATAGATTGCTGTATACTACAGTACATTAAACCAGTACCTGTTTTTATGTCACTATATTATTGCATTTTCCCTACCCCACAATAAATAAAATTACAGAAATATTTTTTGAAATTATTATTATTAAATAGAATGTAATGTGTCTCATTAAAAATATTATGTTATTGTGAGGACATTCATCGTCATATTTCATACTTCATGGATTGAAGGATTCATGTCCTGCCTGTCAGTTTTGCCAGCATTTTGAGACCTTTATTAGAAACATTTGGAAACCCTATGGTTAAAATATTTATAATTCTAAAACAAATGTATTTATTTAAAGGAATGCCAAATTTCAATAGCGAAACGAGAAAATCTTTATCATCTTTTTGTCATCGTCCACAATCACGAGCTCTCGCGATATTTGTGGAATCCTGTATCGCACGTAGCCTAGCTGGGAACCAAACAATGGTAAATAATTTGTTTAATTATTAATGTCTATAAAAACGTCTGAAATTTATTCATAGTAAGTGTCACGACCAATGAGAATGTGCGATAAATGCTATCATTTAAAGCCGACATTGAAGTTTTTGTTAGTGTCTGCTAGATCGTGCGTCTGTTACACAAATTGCAGATCGTTTATATTGATGAGATGTTTTGTTATTTTATCAGTTACGTCACTCTATTGCTCTTCATTTAAACACTGCTACAGATTAAGTGTATTGTTATTGTTTGCTTTTGAAGTCAACTGTGTTTTTGCTTTTAGCAACCCAAGAATGAACTACGTGCTATTCATTGACAGCGAGCTTGTGCATTTTTGTGCTATATGGTATTTGATCTCATCTATCTCCTCTGAACAGGTTCTTTTATTATCTTGGTGTACAGATCTTGACAGAACATTTACACAGAATATCCATTAAAGCATCTCAATTCTAGGCAAGCACCATGGAGGGTATGCCATTAAATAGTCTCGGAGTTTAACCATTGATCCATTTTTGACAATTGAAGTAGAATAAATATTACTACGTTTAATTTCAGGCTGTCAGATGTCCTGTTCATTGTATGGCTGCAAGAGGACCTATAACAGTTCAGAAGCACTTAATATTCACCTTCAGGACCATCATAGGAACACAGCCCAATCTCTCCCTGGTATTCTTAATATAAACCCTCAGTATATAAATGAATTGTTTTACTATTTATGCAAATTAATAATATGCTATTTGTAATGAATTTATAATATTTGTGTCAATTTGTTGTTTATGGAACTTGTTTCATTAAGTTAATAGCTATAAACTATCAAGCCTGCAGTTTGGTGTCTAAAGCATCTCCCCTTTTCTCTAGGGAAAGTATTTCTGTGCTCTCAAATAGGATGTGATGGGTCATTCAACAGTATGCAGCAGCTCATGGAACATATGAGGCATCATTACAAGCCAAATTATTTCTTCCTGTAAGTTTCTATAGCTTTACTTTTAGGCTTCTGTTTTAATAAGGATACGTTTGTGTGTTTTTTATTTTTAACTTTTTCTGCCAATCAATGGGTATCAAGTAAAAGGACTAAATTTATTCTCAGGACCTTTGCGCCAGTTTGCACTTTCACATAAAGACTCTTCTATCTAAAATTGATTTCCCCCTCCATTTATTTACTTTGTTGTTTTACTTTATATTTGCTGTCTTTTCTCGTTTTTTGTGCAAGCCACTTAGGGCTTCACTCTCTCCCAGCACTTTTGTTCCATTCTAATATTTATCAACGTTATATGCTTGTCTATTATGTGAAGAAAAATAGTTTCTATGCCTTTTAGGTGTGAGAGCTGTAGGGCCAAACTGCGTTCGTACCGCACCCTTCTCAAACACCTGCAAACCTGTGCTAAAGTTGCTAGGAACAAAGCTACAAAGACAGAACCTGGAATGGCCCCTGATGCAGATCCCACTGGTGTTCCACCCACCTCTGGTGACATGGAACCATCAGGATTGTTCTTAGCCATGAAGGTGCCAGAGGATATGGAGTCTATGCCCACTTTGCCAACAAATCTAACACAGGTTCAACCAAACATGCCAGTGACCCAGCAGTCTCCAGAAAACAATGCGTTCACAAACCCCACCTCAGCAGGCACTGCGACTCTGCTTCTTTCCACTCTAGATCCTCCATCCACCCCAAGTCTTTCTTCTCAACCAAAAGCACCCTACAATCCTTTTCCACCCACTCTGTCTCCTGTTAATCCAGCCTACCAGCCTGATCCAGGCCTACAGCAGCAACGGTCTCCCAGGTCTGGTCCTCCCAGTCTGCCCTCTTCACCCTTACTCCCATCATCTCCAGGATCAAATGCGGTCTGGAGGAAGAACCAAGGTGAATGGATCTTATAAAGCTTTCCTCTGTGAGTGAGGAAAGCTGGGCTAAGTGTCTTAATCACAGTGTTTCTTTGTTCCAATCATCCTACATTTTAGACCCTGTTCACCTGTATATTTTCCAGTTTGCTCAATTGATCTCACCTGCTTATCAACAGGTGTGGTTCCTTTTCAAAGTGAATTTATAGGTCACTGGGGGGAAATACCTAAGCCTTGGCCATGGACACTTTGAGTGAACTGTGTTTTGTCATGTTGCACTGTTCTGCCAGACCCACCCGTTCCTCTTTTGCACAGATGGAACTCTCCGAGCAGTCAGAGTTTAAGTAGAGATGAAGTCCAGGTGAGGCACAGAGAATCCACACACACGTTCGTTGAGGGAAAAATTAGGTCTTCCTTCAAATGATGCTTGTGTCAATCCTTTTCCCATTTCCTCCTCTAATTCGGGCTCAGTAGTTAAACCATGGAGCTGGGTAACTCAATTCACTCCCATCTGATCCTAAACGCATACATTCCAGAGATACACTAACAATGTAATAAGACATTAGACAGTGGGCTTCTAGGGCTAGTATTCCTTTATTTGATGTTTTGCCTTTCCATCAGCATTTGCAAACTCTGGTGGTCATTTCTGGCAAGAGCTGGTGCTACATCCCAGTTGATCATGTGTGGAGATGTTGACAGCTTGCTTGTCCCAACACCTTTGTGTCCATGTTCATCTTTCTAAGCTGTTACATTTTAAGGTGCAGCAAGGGATTTCTAAGAAAAGCTGTTGATATTTGTGATTGACACCTAAACAAGCAGACCTATTTCATTGCTTGCCCCCAAAATAACTCGCAATGTAACACAGGCAGTGAATAACAGTTGCTGTCAAACCCCCCTTTTGCTGATCGGCTGCAAGAGTGTTGTGTTGTGGTGATTGATCCAATCCACTTTTTCTCCTATTTACACAGCCAGGACTATGTGTGTACAGACACAAGTTGTTGGGGTGTTCAATTTTCAACAGCATTTCTCAGAAATCGCTTACTGCACCTTTAAAAAAACTTCTTATTGTGTAAAAAATGTTTATCTTGGGGTATGAACATGCATTTATCTGCTCATTTTTCCTAGGGTTTCTGTTATGTATTGTTCTGTCTGTTTATTTGCCGTGATCAATCTCACTGAATTGTTATTATTAGAACCTTATTTTGGAGTTTAATTCCTCACTTTAAATCTGCCAGGTCAGTCCTTCAACTTCCGCATCTTGTGGGAACACACCAGAGGCCGATACAGTTGCCTGCAATGCGGACACTGTACACCAGACCGGGGGGAGATGACTGCTCATATTGAGGGCCAGCACAAGAACCCTGGGGGCAAAGTGAACAACGACCCTGGTATGACTCCTCGCTAGGACCATTCATTTATAAACCACTGGATGAATGTAAAACACCTTTAGTTGTGCGTAGACGATATGAGGTCCTAGTCAGTCAGTCCTAGTTTAAAAGCAAGTTCAAGATTATGTGTGTTCTTGTCTTCCATGCTTCTGGACATGCTGAGGGTGATCATACCTTTATTCTCATGTGATCTTCTGTGTATTTTTACAGACACAGAGGTCAGCACCCCTTCCTTACTGGCTAAGACTTCACTCCATTCTGAAAATTCAACATACACACAGCTCTAACATGAAATGAGGTGCTGAATTTACTGATTGACAAGGAACATTGATCGTAGCTTCTGATACAGAGAGAGACTCTGTGTTTTCACTTAATTGAGAATTAAGAATCAATGTATTTCCATATCACACTTTATGAACAGAAGAATCTAACGTGGTGCATGCCTTGACTTAATCTACCCTCAAACTCATTTGTGTTTTATTGAATAGTTTTGAACAGCACTATTAACGGTAACGTTACTTCGTACATTTTTAAAATATTGTTTTAGATGGCTGTAGGCAGTTTTCAGCGTTCAGCTCTCAGCCCCGCCTGTATTGTAAAGTAATGTTGGTGTATCAGTCAAAAACAATGTTGTTGTAGCGTTATCTGCCTGAAAAATAAAATCTCAATAAAAACTCTTAAGTCTATAATGTGTGAATTTGATTACATTGCACTGTTTATTTTAAGGTCTGTCTTGAATTCCTGTTTTGTAAAGTTTTGAAGGGTGTAGACGTAGTTACATTAAAGAAGTTTAAAAGGTCTTTTCAATATTCTTGTGAAACTTCTAGTGACAGAAAACCTTTTAATACATTAATGGGTGGAGTAACTTTAATTATTTGCATAGTGTGTAAATAGATATGAATAAGGTGCACGTGTAGATACGCGCTATTCTGCTTTTATTTTAAAAACTCCGCATCGCGGCCATTTGTTCATACTATTCCGTTTCTCCCTTCACACTCCTGCAGATGTGTAACAGTGAGGATGTACATTCAATCTACTTAAACGCTTTTGTAAATAAGCTAAACAACCGGAACATAGGAAACAATGGAGAACATGGTAATACGACTTTAATAATACTGTCAGCCTACAGGGAGACGTGCATGATGTTACAATTAAAGCGTGTATTGAAAAGACGCGAGGCCAACGTTTCTGTTGGCTGGCAGGATGCTAACTTAGCCAGCTAGTCTCTGAGCGTGTTTCAGCGATGCCTAAATCAGGAAACCTGTGGAATTACATCACTGTTTTATGTAAATGTATGCTGTGACAAATATGTGTTTACAGAAATCAAAATGTCTTTAGAAACAGAATTGACATATAGGCGAGATGGGTTGAGTTCCTGCACATACATTAGCTGTTCTCTTAGCCTGAAGTAAGTCCACGGCTGTGTTTTAAAACCTAGCGAGCTTCCTACGTAGACACATTTTTGAGGGGCATCATAGGCGTTTCCACGCCCCTATAATGCCTAAAATGTGCTGTACATATAGGCTGCTCTCAAGGTTATGGGACACAGCATACATCAAAGCATTCTTACATTTTAGAGAGGGATAGATATGTAAAGTTTGGTAATACACATAAATAGCATAGTTGTAGTTTCGTATTGGGTGATGGAATACCTTGCTGGTGTTTAGTGTGCTGTGTGACTGTGGAAAATGTTAAACAGCTCATTTCCTGGTACTAGTGGTTTAAAAAGTTTTCTATGCCTTGTGACGTTTGGTTAAGATTGTTGTTAAATCATAATTGGTAGTAAGTCTTATAAGTGGTGAAGTTTTCTATGCTTGGGCTCTTGTTTCTAGATAGAACACCTGAAATATATTAACCACTGGTCTAACACATACAAGCCTATCAGCTATTTTGTTTTCATTACCAAGAAAAGTTGTAAGTAGGACAACACCAAGGTCACAGAACTAAGTTTCCATCACCAGCTGTTTAAAAACTGGAGCAGGTTGATAATCTTAAACAGCAGATCTGACACTGGTTTTGAGCAGTAGTTCAAGAGCCTGATCTTTACATATTTTATTGCTGTCACAGACGATTTCACAACAGAAAAGTCACAATCCTACAAACTACTATGCTTATTACTATTGTTTAAAATCTGACATTGTACCCATAGCCTACTGTGTACCGTGTTATTATCCTGTACAGAACTGAAAGACTGACAGATGACTGTTGTTTTCCTTCAGTGCACTGTGCAGGTGAAACTAGAGCTGGGACACAGAGCCCAGCTAAGAAAGAAAGTCACTACAGAGGGCTTTACACATGACTGGATGGTATTCGTCCGAGGCCCAGAGACATGTGACATCCAGCACTTTGTGGAGAGGGTTGTCTTCCGCCTTCACGACAGCTTCCCAAAACCCAAAAGAGGCAAGTGTTTAAGAGTGAACCTAGTAATAATGGAAACATTTTGTATGTCGTACAGCCATGCATGTTCACGCCTCTTTAAATTGAGAATAAATAGAGTTCTGATAAGTGTGTCAATAAAAATACCTCAGGAAAGAAATTCCTATTCTGTTATAAAGGGTATTTCCATTAATGTGTTTAAGCAAGTGACTTGGCCATGTATTGGTTAATATATATATATTTATATACATTTCCGTTTATGCATTTGGCAGACACTTCTTATCCAAAAGCAACTTATTCAAAGCAACTTACAGTTCTTTAGCATTGCTGGTGCCATGTCATGCACCCTGCCCCACAGCAAACAAAACCGAACCGAACTGTAGCTCCAAAACCGTGACATGAAAAAACCAAACCATGGCATTGGTATGTCATTACACCCCTAACATTTTATCAGTATGTGCGTTACCTGGGAATAGAACCCACAACCTTTGTACTGCTAAAGCAATGCTCTACCAACTGAGTTACAGAACAGCTCAATTATATATATTATTTGATAATATCATTTAATGTATATCGTATTTTGTAATTACAGCAAGACCTGTAAACTAATATCAAATGGCTGTTTTATTGTAAGTAGACAGTTGTAAGTTTTAATTAAATCTGAAGTGTATTTTTTAGACAATAAATACTTTTTTCATCTCCAGTTTAATGTGCAGAAACTAATATCAATAAGCCAGGTTGTACATAGACTTAAAAAGAACGTAAACAGTTTGGCCCTGTGGCACTTTCTACATTGCTTTGGTTGTTTGAGCGGTCTGACATGCCTGCTTCTGGATCAATTAGAGGCAGGCCTCTGGAGTGGGATTACCTGTTTGTCTGATGCATGGCAGATGGGGGCAGGGTGAAGAGTTTGTAGACCTGTTTAAGAAACCTGAATGCAGTCAATATTTTATCAGTTCTATTTGGTGCTGAAAATCCACAAAGGTTACCTGTAATTTAAACTGTACATCCATGTTGTACTTCATAATTTCATTTTACTGTTTTGATATAGATTTTTAAAGTGTAAAATGCTATATGTTTGTCAGAAGTCTTCCCTGAATTGTATAAAATATAATTATAAAATATATCTTATAAAATATATTGAAATATGTCTTTGTGGCACAGTTTGTAAAGAGCCCCCATATAAAGTGGAAGAATCAGGCTATGCCGGATTCCTCATGCCCATAGAGGTCTATTTCAAGAACAAGGTGAGTACAGCCACAAGCCATACATATCTAAAACACTATCTACATTGTTTAATCTTTGACATGAAGAACTGGTATTTCAGGCAAAGCGCATAAAAGGTCGAGCAGACTGTTGTGCTTGCTCTTTTTAGATGTGTTGGAGGAACATGCCTGGTGTGAGTAATTTTAAGCAAAAGTTGTACACTATAGCCTGTATCGGAAAAACACTGCAATGAGTTTTGCAATTCGCTGAAGGTCAAAGGTCACAACTCAGTGGACTGGGAGCTAGCAGATTTCACACACATGAACAGAGAATTTACATGCAGCTGTTGCATTACAGAGAACTTAGCTGGGGCATAATTGGTAAGAGTATGAATGACTGACTTTCTACTTTCTAGAATTTTTGATTTACATTCTAGAATTCTCATGGTACAATATTTGTGATGTTTTTCTGTTTTCTCAAATGTAATCTAACCTGCTCATACAATGTTTCACATCTGTAAATATTGGGGTTCATGTTTTTACTACCATCACCATTGTTGATACTACATTTGTACCAACAGAATCTTTTTATGTAAAAGGGATGTATGTAAAAAATTTTATGTAAAAAATCCTGAATGTGCTTTTCTGCTCTCTCACAGGAGGAACCTAAAAAAGTGTGCTTCAATTATGACCTTTTCTTAAACCTGGAGGGCAACCCACCTGTCAACCATCTGCGTTGCGAGAAGCTCACGTTTAACAACCCCACGCACGAGTTTCGACGCAAACTGGTCAAGGCCGGTGGGGTGAGTCTGACTGTTTGTCTTTGCTTTTCCTGTACCTTTATAATCAGCTCTTTCAAATGTCCAGACTAACTCTCTCTCTGTTCTCTTCTCAGGTTATAGTTGTTCCTGAGGGAGCTGAGATGATGCCAAGGCCCAGTCCAGATTATCCCATGCTTCCTACTATTCCTCTCTCTGCCTTCTCTGATCCCAAGAAGATCAAGTCCTCCCATGCAGTAAAAGTTAGTAATCAACTTGCTGTTTTTTTATTGATTTCCAACTTTTTGCTTGGTGTGCCTCCAAGTCTGCCCTAAAAAAGCTTCTCAGTTCAAGTTTAGAACAGCATGTTAAAGTATGACAATATATTGACAAAATATGAGAAAATATTGCCTGTGTCCATTGGCACACATTGTTTTGAGGAACTCAAAACAGATTTAACACAAAACAGTTTAGTTGAATCTGCTAAATGCTTAAATGTATATGTAAAGACTATAAGTGAAAGTGTGCTATGTTTAGATTTGCCCTGTATTTTACCATCTGTGTCATCTATTGGGCTATATGTAAGGCTGAGTGGAGACTCTACAGATGCCTCTTTGATATTCAGCTCAACAACTCTCGAGATTTGCCTGTAGCATTAATGTCATATGATATTTAAAATAAATGCTGTACATTTTCAAGTTAACTAGATTTTTTATGGTTTCTAGGTGTTTCTGGATGAATTCTGATTTCTAGATCCTTCTAAACTATTGCTTGTTCCTATGTATTACCGATAAACTCCTAAAGGCTTTAACCAAGGGTTTTCTGTACCCTACTTTTTCTAAACTATATGGATGACAAAAGTGTGATTGTGAAAGTGTGATAGCTTTGAATGTCTTTTGCGAAATTGTTTTGTCAGTATCAGGAATGTGGCACAGAGAACTAAACCTTAGTTTTAGGTTGCTAGACAATTATGCATTGTCAACATGAATGTCATGCTTTCGGTATCTACTCAACCTGGTGTTTGTAGGAGGCCAATAAAGATGGAGGTAGTGGAAGCAGCAAAGGCATCAAAGTCCACAAGGGAACCAAAGAGCACAAAGAACGCACACGAAAAGACTCGGAGAGCAAGGCCACATCCCGAGAGAGTGATCGTGAAGGGGGCAAGTCATCACGGGACCAATCGTCATCCTCTTTCTCAAAGAAAGCCTCAGACAGCAGAGGAAAAGATGAGGGGAAAACTGTGCCCAAAGCTGCCTTTAAAGAGCCAAAACTTACTGTCAGAGAGTCCAAGATGGATGGCACATCTCCAAAGGGTGGAGGGGCAGTGACCGGTGGTGGGGGTCAGCTGGACACTCGAACTCCAAACAAACGGCCCTCATCTGCCACTGAGTCTCCGAAGCTAAGTACCAAGAAACAGAAGCGAATAGGGTCTGAGGGCATGAAGGGACCTGTAAGTGGAGTCTACAGCAGCAACTCTCCCCGCATCACCTCAACAACACCTCCCACTTACCCAGAAAAGAAAACTGCTAAAGATAAAGGCCACTGGCCCAAGCTGAAACCAGAGGTGCAGGAAATAAAAAAGCAGCCTGACACTGATGATTCCAACTCTGAGGATGAAGCCTCTTCCAAATCCGAGGTATGTATATTGGGAATGTGCAAGATGACATATTTTCAATATCACAAAGTTAGTTGCTTGTCCAACTGACACATTGAATACATTTATATGAAGCAAAGCATAAGGATGTTGTGAGTAGTCACGGAGTGTTCTCTATATTTACAGCAATCAGCTCCATCAAGTCCATCTAGTTCTAGCTCCAGTTCCAGCTCTGATTCTGACTTCGAACCATCCCAGAAGCAGGGCCAAGGTAAGTGTTAAATCATAAATTGTATGTTCAGCAGTGTCCCACATTATAAGTTTAAGCTAAATGTAATAAATGTCCCCAGGAACACTGCGTTCTATGGTAGAAGACATGCGCTCTGAAGGTTCCGATGATGACAGCAGTTCTGAGGTTGAGACACCCATTAAGGCATTAACCCCACCGAACCAGGACTCTCGGTTTGTGCCATACACTTTTAACCTTTAGCTGAATTTACTTCCTTAGTTCTGTCTGTGTAAACAGATTGAATTACGGTCAAAAAAACAATAAAATAGTCTAAAAAACAATAATCTAGTCAACACTGTTCAAAGACTGTGGACATCATTAAAATTCATTAAAGATGCAATGCAGAACTTTTGCCTCCATCGCCATTTCTGTTTAAACATAAAATCACAAGTTTCTTTATTATTTATATTTTAAAACGACAGTGAGTCCAAAGTTGTGACAGTTTTTTCTTTGTAAGGGTGATGAGCTTGTTGTTATTTCTGTTTATGGTAAAGTCAAACGGACATTTCCTGTGCACACGACAGATCAATTTTTTAAAATTAGTATTATAAGCTTATCTTTGTGAATCAGGGTAAGAAGACAGTTCTGAACGCTGTTGTTGTATGTCCTTGCTCAATAACTGATTTTTGTTTAATATTTTTGTTTGACTTTCAATGAATTTTAGCACTACCACAACCATGTTGTACTCTTTGGTTTGGTTTGTACTCTTTTTACAAGTTCAGTGTGGATTTCCTGTTTTCAGTTTAAGTATGGACAGTGAGAGTGATGGCAATGAAGAGTCCCGCCCTCCCAGTCAGGAAGCCCCCTCACCTCCACCCAAACTCAACTCGGCAAACCTCAAGGTAAGATTGACACACTACAGTATTAAAGTCTCAAGCTGTCAGACTTACAGACTTTACAAAGCAAATGCCCTGAGTTTTTGTTTTCTATTGATTTTAAAAAGTGGCTTTGTGTCCTTTGTCAGATGTTAAGTAAAAAGAGCCCAGACTCTTGTACCCGTGAGAAGATGCTCAAGAGGGGATACGACAAGGTAGGAAGGGTAAATAACTCCATCATACTCATTAGTAGCTGAAATACAGATTCTATTGTACATAACACTACAATTAAAGTAAGTTTTTAACGAATGGTCTGGTTACAGGCTTATACAGAGGAGCTCGTGGACCTCCATCGTAGGCTAATGGCTCTGAGAGAGAGGAATATTTTACAGCAGGTAAGACCCAGCATTTTCTATATTTGGGTAGTTGACATTAAGAACAATTAAGATGTCAGGTTAAAATTTGTGTTTTACGACAACTTTGTTACTAACCAGCGGTTGCCGCTTGCTGGTTTATTTTTCAGCGATAAATACATTTGTATTTGTATCTTTTATGATTTAGATTGTAAACCTTATAGAGAAGACTGGCCATTTCAATATCACCAATACAACCTTTGACTTTGACCTGTTTTCATTGGATGAGTCAACTGTACGTAAACTCCAGAGCTACCTGGAAGCCACATCCACATGACAAGAGGACATTCCTTGCCTGTGATTTTTCAACAGTGTGAAAGAAGCCTCCAAACTGACTGGGGGCAGTGGGAAAGGTATCGAAAGCAACATATAAATGCACAGGAAACAAAACAAATAAAAACAATTGTTATACTGTAATAATAAAAGCAAACAAAAGGACCAGGGGCATAAAAGGACCAGGGGTGGTATTCAGGGTTATTTTCAATAATGAACAGCACTGCTTATTGCACTAAACATACAGAAATAAACTGTTGGCACAATACTGTCCAAAATGGACAAGATCTCGCCGTAGACACTGCAGTTGATTTACCTTATTTCAGTTAGGTACATTTCAAGACTGGTTATAAACCAAACCTATAACACTGGTGAAATGGATCTTTTGCTCATGCCTGGAAGGGCCTTGTTTTTAAGGGCAATGACTGAAAGACTGTGTCCCCTCTACCCTGGAAAATACCCAACTAGATCAAACATTATCATCAACTGTTTGTGTCTGCATAGCTTTGTTAGCCCCGCCTATTGGAAAAAGTACATACTTTCAAGCTTTGGTGATAGATGCTCCCACAATTCAGCTAATAGGGAAAAACTATCTGCCTTTGTAGTGCCTTTTAAAAAATACATGTTTTTAATTATTGTTAGTGAGTTTATCAGTCTTGGGATTACTAAGAAGTCTCTGTCAACATGAAAATGCCTGAAATTGACGTTCAAAGCCCTTTTAATCTGGTTTTAATACCTGTTCAGAGAGAGAACGCGTTATGAGAGATCTGTTTTGCATGTATGATCGAAAAGGTATTTACATTATCCTTTGTGTCTTGATGGTCAGCAACATGAAGTCAATTTATTAAGCATATAAGGTTCTTTGTGTAGTTTATTTAAGTAACTGTGCACTTTTCTGGTCACTTCAGTGCTTTGCAATCTAATAACTATATTTATGATTATTTTCTTTTTTTTACATAATGTTGACTTGCAAAAATGTACAGATTTTTGTCAATGTTTTAAATGCATCTATCAAAGTCATATTATTGATTATTCAATCACTTGAGAGAATATGCACACAGAATGACGATGGAGAGTTGTTTTTGTCTGTACTCCAATGGTGCAATTGGAAAAATGTCTTCTGTCAACCTTAAGTATTATACAAATGAAAATGTATTTGTGTCAGATACATATTGTCTGATGGCATTGCTTTTTTAAAAGCATAACTGCTTGACATGTCATACTTCATTGTCGATTACCAGTAATTTTTGGTTCTAAATAATGTATGGTTATAAAGTAAATGTTTTCAGTGAAACAGTTGTGGCAGGTGTATGTTACATGATAGGCAACAGAATCTGATAAACCAGTATGAATAATCAGTTGCTTTATAAAGTTGACATTTATGAGCAAATTGCATGTAACATGTCTTTGGGCATAAAAATGCACACAAGCGTCACATGTTCACGGTATATTATGATTTGAGCTGGTACAGTGGACCATTGAGATTTTCTAAAGAAACTGGAATTTAGTTCCTTCATGTACATGGCAAGAAGCTTTTTTGTTTATCGAGTTTTTGGCTATTTTCCAGGTGACCAAAGTATTTGTGTGTCAAAGAGCATGAATTTGATTACCACATTTAAGGCTAAACCTTGTGAAGTGTTGAGTGCCTTTTAGATTTACATATATAAAAATTCATGATATCTGGAGTAGTTACACAGTTAAACAGTTTATTAACATGTAGTGTATTATACAACACGTAGCTTGTAGTCACTTGACTTGAATGAACCGAATCCGATTTTGCGAACTTTTATTTTGAAAATCCAAGAGAGGAAGTGAAATGACTGTTGAAGCAAGATACCCATTGATACCAATGGTCGATTTGCCGGGGGTGCGGAACGGATGGAGACTGCAGCGGTGGTGATTGTGGTAAATCTGACACTTTACTTTTGTAAACAAAAAAGCGCTACTAGGATAACGTGTTTATGGCGTACACGTTTTAAATATTAACATTAATGATCGTAATCCTGCCTCTTATGAAAATATTTATTGAAGTTATGTTTCTACGATTGACTAATAGCAGTCGTGGCTGTGGTGAATTCCTTAAAACTTACTATATATATCAAATCTGAGAGCGATCATATAGTTGCGTACTGCTTTAATGTGGACATTAAACCAGCGACACGATTTAAGCACACAAAAGGATGGTTATTAAACCGACGAGCCCATCTGGTATATAGCTGTTAGCCCCGTTATCCTATTGCCCTGGCAACCATTTAATATTACAAATCAACAGCTATCACTGTTACTATAAATAATCGCTACATTAAATGCCTTGTCTGTGCTATTAGGTGACAGTGATTTCATTTTTGCCTATAAAATAAAGATTTAAACAAGCAAGTATGTTTGAATGAATTGTTATTGTCGGGAGTGGCATTGCTGCTGGATATGCATGAAAACTTGAAAAGCATGAAAGCATTCAGCAGAATTATTATTTGTAGTGGATTGATTTAAGTAGATGGGTTAGATACTATCTACTGTAATAGTATATCTGTCTACGTTAACAAATGCTATCGAGTGCAAAAGAATGAATTGGTTAAAAATGTATTTGGTGTGAGCGCTCCATGTCTTTAGTAATGTCCTGCAGCAACTGTGCTTTTGATCTGATGTGGTCCTTGTTAAAAATGGACTCAGATTGGCCTGTATTGCGAGCTGCATTGTGTCCTGGCACTTGTTATTCAGTTGTACAACCCTCTGCTCTTCTAGGAAGAACGTGAGAGTTCCTGAAGATGAGTTCGCAGCAGTATCCACGTTCAGGACTCCCATCTGGGCTGGGACAAGGACAGACACTTGGCAAAAACACTACAGGACTTCCAGGAATTCAGAAGAACACGGGTAAGGGTCAAGATATGGCTGTATGTGACATTTTATTAGGGTGTAATAATAGTATAAGGTATAGCATGTTAATAATAGTTAATATGTTAATAATAATAAAGTCTTTAAATCATTTTAGATGTGTTTAGAGTGCGTTCACACTTGGCAGGTTCGGTTTGATTAAAATAGATTCTGGTCTGTTATATGTCCATTTGGAAAAGTCTGAACGCTGCCATTGGAACTTTGGTGTGTGCCAAACAAGCGTTCCAAAATGCTTGGTCTGCTTTCAGAGATTTGACTGAAACATGAACGCAACACGGACCAAAGGCATCTAAACATGAATGGAATGTCACAAAATGTGACCCCAAAAATAATAATTTGACAACATGAAAAGAGAGGTTACCCAGTATTCAGTACATATTCTTTAGGTTCAGTGTTAAAATGCCAGTGTGAACATTAAGCAAACCCGGATTCAATTTGTTTTGTCCTGCCCTAAAGAACCAAAATAACTGAACTACAAGATGTCATCGAGCACGTTATGTTATAAATTATCACACAATGCTGTTTGTTAAGCAGGACGTGAAGACTCTAATCATGCTCCTCGTGATGTCGTGTCCAGTGGATCTACAGCTTTCAGAGATGACAAGCAGGAGACGGTGGTAGTGCGGCCCTACCCCCAACCTCAGACTCAGCCCCCACCTCATGGAGCAGCTCCTACTCTGCCCCCTCCTCTCCCTCAGCACCTACCTGTTCAGCAAGGCACCCCTGTCTCTGTGTCAGCAGCCCCGTCTCACCTCCCTCAGGGTCTCTCCTTAGCCTTCACAGAGGGACCTCTAAAGGTACAAGCCTTTGACACTTAATCTTCAGCTAGCGATGTGCAAAAAATATACATTTTTAAAACGGACTAGTTAGTGATTTACCTGGAGGACTAGTAGACTGATTAATTTAGGGAAGCCTCGTTGTATTTTTGTGATCAAGTAATTGCAGCCATAATCTTCAGTTCAGAACGCTGAGTCTCTTCTCCCTTAAATCTATTTTAAATAAGCCAAAAGTAAGCAAATGCCAGAGTAAGCATTTGCTTTATTCTGTTTAACCCAGTCTGTCCTGAGGACGCCATTGTCAAGCCGTGTAATAGCTCCTGCACCTGTGTCAACACCAGGTCACCTTACTCTTCCCTCTAAGTTGCCCGGTCATATCACAGCTACTATTGAGACTACAACGGCCTCTGGCATACCTGTGGCAACCATTAGTGGTCAGCAGGTTGGTAATAATGCTTTTTAATTGACTTAATCATTTAGCCACTCATTACATCCTGTAACATGCTTGTGGCTGTGTAAGGTTGTGGGGCAGATGTGATTAATGTTATAATGGTCAACATTTGGCGCAAAAACCTAAGTTAACTGCACTAACTGCCTGTCATACAGTTGAACCTGGTGTGCATACTTCGGTGACTAAACAGTAGTGCAGGAGTGATGCTGTATAGTTTTAGTGAAGTATGCTAAATTGTGATTGTCCACAGCCTAGAACATGTACAGACAGCACTTGCATGAGAACAACGCAATCAGCAGGCGCAATTCATTATTACTGAATTCCACCCTGTGACTTATGTTTTGGTTTAAAATTGTTTTGTGTTCCACAATAAGGGTCACTCTGGTAACCTGCATCACCTAATGACCAACGTGCAGATCATTCGCAGTGGAGCTCCAGCCCTGCAAATTGGTTCCTCTGCTGTTCCTCAGCATCCATTCCCCTCCCATTTACCCAGAGGTAAGTCTGTCTGTTGTCTGTGTGGTGTTCTTGAGTCGGCATGCTGACTGCATTTGTCCTGTTGTCACAGGAGCCGCTGCAGCTGCTGTGATGTCAAGCTCCAAAGGAACTACAGTGCTGAGACCAGCAGTAGGTCCAAGCTCTGCTGCAGGTCAACCTACAGTCCAGCACATTATCCACCAACCAATTCAGGTACTGGTTATCACTGAGTTAATATATCTAATTCTGAAAGTTATATGAACAAATTAGTTGGCCCAGACACAATCTCCAATTCTATTTTCGCACTAATTTTGAAAGAAATACTACTACCAGAATCCTTATAGGTAGCTGTAAATGTGAACAAAATATTTATTTTATCTAAAAAAAACTGTACAATTTTTGAACAAGTGTTTAAATTCTATGGAGCTTTCTGTATGAATTTCATATATATCTGAGAGATCTGTGCGTATTGCAGTCTCGGCCCATAGTCACTACCTCTACAGCAGTGCTGCCTACAGTAGTGGCTCCAGTGACTGCTACCAGACCTCAGTCTCCAGTTATCACCACAGTGGCTGCCCATTCTGGAGACATGGGTTATGGGTAAGACTCATCCACTTTAAATGAAGCGCTTGCACAAATTTTATTGGAATTAGTCTGATTTTATCTTTCTGGAATCTAGACGCTCTCCATTGGCAATCCACCCACCCCCAGCAGCCCTAAGTATCCAGCGACCTCCACCCTCACGGGACACGCCCACACGCATCACTCTGCCCTCCCACCCCCCTATTGCAACTCAGAAAGCCCTGCCTCACTCTGTCGCACAGGTTGGAAATGTTTTGACTTGTCATTTTGAGAGTATTGGTTGAGTATGAGAAAATTTAAGGCATGTTTCTCCTTTGGCTTTGTTGTAGAAGCCGATTTTTAGCACTGTGACGCCTGTTGCAGCTGCGACGGTAGCTCCCATTCAAGCCAACAACACTGCACCATCACCCACTTCATTAGGTAACACCACACAACACCTGCTGGTTCATTTGCAGGAATGCAAATAACTATCATGAGTTTTAGTTGTTGATGTTTATAGCATCACTAATTCCACTAAATTTTCGTGATGCTCAATATTAATTCCCATATTACAGCATGTGTAATATTCCCATATTACCATGTACAGCAATGTAGCAACTTGTATGCTTTTGAACATACTTACATATTTAATTATAACAGTTTAATATTATTAATAAATTAAAAGACCAAAGTATCAGTACGGTTGAGCTTGCATAAAATCACATTGACATTAGTTCTATTAAAAAGTCCAAATATGTTTGTAATTATACTCTTCTTTATGGAGACCTGCTTTATTGTTTAACGCCTCTGTTTAGGCTCCACTCCCCACAGCCAAATATCCAGTAGCAACATTGTCACTATGACTGTGGCCTCCCACTCCTCTCATGCCACTGCAGTGACCACATCCACCATCCCCGTAGGTAAGAAACCATTAGCTACAGTTTTTTAGTAGCTAAAATTTTTGAAAATGCTACTAGTGATATTTAGTGTCTGTAACCAGAATAAATCTCTTATTGATCAGATTATCTGTGACATTCAACAAAGTTGAAGGTTTTGTTAACAAGTCAATTATATATTTTTTTATCTGGAGTATTTTCAGTTTCCTCATTCAAGTGTCAGTTTAAGCAGACCAACATTCTTGAGACTAACCTTTTGAACCCACCAAGCAATTTATGGATTTAAGTGAAATTGTAATGGTGTATCCAATAAAATTCACCAAAAATTCACATAGGAAACCCATTGTTGACTTGATTTTACAAGTAGTTTTCTAGGAAGAGGTTTTGCTTGTAAGATGAAAACCTTAAAGTAAAGCATTTCTTTTTCTCTTAGCTAAAGTTGTTCCACAGCCGATCACACACACCTCACGTATTCAGTCTGAATATGCGGGAGAGAGGGGCAATCACCATGGAGAACCGCACAGACAACAGGTAAACACCTTTCCCCTTTAAAATAATAGAATTTTGCCCTTCTTGACATTTTTCTGTGATTTTAATGCATTTAATCATTTTAAACTAATTTTCCCTGCTGCTAATAGACAGTCTGTTCCAGTGCAGTTCCAGTACTTCCTGCCCACCTACCCTTCAGCACCGTACCCCCTGACCCACACTTACACCCCTATCACCAGCTCTGTGTCATCAATACGCCCCTATCCAGGTACCACTACTGCTAAATCAAAATAATCCCAATTGTGTACAGCTTCCACTTAATATGACCCCTGACTAAACTGTAAACATTACTGACCAATAATACCAAAGTGACATCAGTTAAAATCTGCCACATTAGTATTTATCAGACAAGATTGTATTTTTCTAAAGGCACTTTATAGAAGTCCTGTGTGTCTGAATAGTTTAAAGTTAGATTTAATTAAAGTATTTTAAAATATGCTAAAACTGTAACCAAGAAAGGTTGAGCTTAGTGAAGTGAATTAGTGTTAATTAAATTTGATTATAGTTCCTAATGTTACTTGATGTTACTCTGTGGTGCCTTTATTTATCAGTATTGACTAAGCTTTAGATGAATTTATATATGAATGTTTAATTATTATGTGGGTGCAGTGACTGCTCAAGCCCCCAGTGCGGCCATGCCTGCTCAAACTGGTGTGGGTGTAGCACCAGTTCACCTGAACTCTATGCAGTTGATGACTGTGGACCGCATCACCCAGATCAACACCCAGAACATTCAGCCGGCTGCCATGGCAGCACAGGGCATCCAGCCCACACCCATCCCGGCCCAGGGTCTACATGCATCTGCCCAGATCACTACCTCGAGCATTCAGCCCACAGCTGTCAACCAACAGCCCCCAACAGAGACCAAAGCTTCAGGTGAGGAGACTTAGTAAGAGTATTTATCTCAGTAAGAGAATTAATCTTCAAAAAAGCCTATTCTTGCATGTTTTGTATGGCATTATATGTTCAGGACAGCAAGAACAAATTTGGTGATGGGGGTGTTTTTGTGTTCTGTTTTCCCAGTAGTGCTAGCTAATGGTTCCACTCTAGTGTCTAACTCTATAGGCAGTGCGTTCAACAACAGTCAGCCTTCCACCACTGTTATCCAAACACGCAATCAGAGTGCCATCTCTGGAACCCCTTCATTGGTCACTTCACCTCGACCTAGCATTCTGCGCAAAAAACCTGCCAATGAGGGGTGAGAATCGCACTGTTTTTCTGTACTCGGTCCCATTAGTTGACTATATAATTATTTACTGAAAACGTGTTCCAGTTATTTATCATTCCTCTTGCGACTGTGACAAATCTGACTTTTTGATTTATTAAAGTGCTACTGTCAGAAAGAGCCTGATCCCAGGTCAGCTCAGTGACCCCACAACCCCCAGAACTGACGGTGCCATCAGAAATGCATCAGGATCGCCTCGTCCAACAGGGTAACAGAGCGTTTAAATTGATACAAGTTTCCCAAGTTGACTTAATACAGCTTTCTTACTCCTTTGCAGCATCATGTGGTCTTTAAACTAAATCTTTAACTTTATTGGCAGTGTGAAGCCCAAAACTGACATCCATGTGAGCCTTGCTCCCTCGGTAACTGCAGCAATAGAGGCTATTCCTAGCCAGGGAAATGAACAGCAACCACAACACCTGGGGCCACCACCCTCCCAGCTCGCCTCACAACCTGTCCCCTCCCTTCTGACTTCAGCCACGTCCCCTTCACAGCCAACTCCTGCTCTCTCAGCCATACCTGCTGCCATGGCAGTCACTCCACCAACCCCCTCTATGGCAAATGTAGTGGCCCTGCCCACTCAGCCAGCAGCCAGTACCACATCAGCATGTGCCATCAGCTCCAGCCTCCCAGAGATTAATATTAAACACGAAGCAGAGCCTATGGATAGTACAAAACCAGGTAGGATTTTACAATAGTTGTCACTTCATATATTAACAAGACAATGAAAAGGTTATTGTCGTTGGCTGGTAACTATGTCTGCTTGGCAGATTACCAAAAGTCGTAGCTCGCCCTTGGAAAAATTAAAAAATATCCAATTATTTCCTCCATTCAAAAAAACAGTATAACGTTTTCTGTATCAGCAGTAGCTCCCTGTCAGTCCACCAAACTTCTACTCATTTTAATATTTCAGTGGCATGGCACACATTTCATGAGCCAAAAGTATCTTTCATCTCATGCCATTTAACTGATTAAACAGCATCTTTCACCTCATACCCCTTTCAGTGGCATCAGGACCCAACAGTGGTGCTCAGATGTTGGCAGTACCTACAGACATCACTCCAGGAGCCTCACCCAGGAAGAAACCCCGAAAGCAGCAGCACATCATCTCCACAGAGGAGAGCGAGATGATGGAGACCAACAGCACGGATGAGGAAAAGTTCCCACCCAAACCCCTCAATCAACGTGCAGAGAAACGCAAGTCCCCTCCAAAAGAATACATTGGTGAGTTCTGTTCTCATTAGCCTTGTGGGTGGTCAATGTTCCTGGAAATCTAGATCTTACAGAATTCTCTTCCAACACACCTAGCTGTAATTCAGTAAACCAGAAGACCTTAGTTAGCTAGGTTAGGTGTATTTAAGGATGTGTTTATGGTGTTTAGGACAATTATTCCTATTTTGGATCCAAATCCCAATGATTTTCATGAGCTTCAGTTCTGTTATTGGTTCTTGAATTGTTACGCGCCTTACAACTCCCATCCCTGTTTCTGTAAGTTGAAGTACAACGTAATAATTGTTAGAGATTCTCCACTGTCTTGGGGAAAACATTAATCTGCTTCATGCTAAATGTTGTTTGTTTGTCAGTCTCCTTTCATAGTAGTTCACAGTGTTGTAACTGAATTGAACAGGGGTCAAGTTTAATAACAAAGCTGGAATAATTAAAACCATAAAAGAACTGTTTGTAAGATGTCCTTGATATATTTGGAGCATCACACGCGTTGTGTAATATGATTTGAGGTTGAAGTCTTGTCACTGTAAAGTTGAATGTAATCTGTGCAGCTAATGTTAACAAATGTTGAGCGCATGGTCATTAGTTACAGACTTTGTAATTTTACACACAAATAAAGTATCAGTATATCTGTTTCCCCTGCAGATGAGGAGGGAGTTCGGTATGTTCCTACTCGAGTTCGGCCTCCCATAACTTTGCTCCAACAGTATCGCAACCCCTGGAAGGCAGCATACCATCATTTCCAGAGATACAGCGACATTCGTGTCAAGGGTCTGTATAGGCTATCTTATGATAACCCATTTTACAATTATACAATATAGTACTGTTGTATAATAGGTCATTTCATAATACCTGTTTGTGTTATCCAATCAGAGGACAAGAAGGGCACCCTGCAGGATGTGGCCAATCAGAAGGGAGTTGTGTGCAGAGCCCAGGGCTGGAAAATTAATCTCTGTGCATATCAGCTCATGCAGCTGGTGAGACTTTCTCTGTTGTGGAGATTTATTTAACAATGCGAAGCAATTACTATACTTTTGTCTGAACAATTGTCTTTTGTCCACAGACAAATCTAGAGCATGATGTCTACAGTCGTCTGACAACTCTCCAGGAAGGCCTCATCCCCAAAAAAAAGGCTGGAGCTGACGATGAACTTCACCGCATAAATGAGCTTATACAGGTTTGATCCACTAACTGCTTTTAACAACTCAGGATTATTAGATTATCAGTAATGCAAGATCACATGAAGCTCATGTTCGGAGATCAGTTCATATAGAAGCTTGACTAAGATAACATACAGCAGTCTACTCAATGTCACATTTGTGTTAAAAGCTGAAATACTGTATGTGCAGTACATTTAGAGGTAACTGATGTCTGCTGACTAGTTAAATTTGCAGTTTTGCACATGTCTAGTCTCAAGCGATTTTTAACCACAAGTGGTTCACTGCACAGGGCAACATGCAGCGCTGCAAGCTGGTGATGGATCAGATCACAGAGGCTCGAGATGCCATGTTAAAGGTGCTGGATCACAAGGAGCGTGTCATGAAGCTGCTAAATAAAAACAGCAACACCAAGAAGCTCAACAAACTGAAGCGTAAAGACAGAGCGTGAGATGGAAGGGCGTGGCCACGGAACAGCACCGCCCCACACCTTCCGCTCCATGACCCTAATCATGCCGGCACACTGTCCTGTCTCACTGCTCTAACTTTACCAGGAAAGTTTGGGTTTGAGTCTTTATCTGAAGACTGTTTACTGTGATGTGTACTGAAGAACTGATCTGGCAAGCTCTTCCTCTCCCAGTACACACAGATGGTCTAGGGAACAACAGTGTTAAATTACCTGATAACCAGAACTTGCATTTTTACATGTATCTTCACTGAAATACAAATGTCCACATGTTTCACGTGCAATCCAGAAGTCTTAATTCAGTCACAGAGTTTATTTAAGGAAAGTTGATGTTTGAGAAATCATTTTGAAGTGAATTTAGAAAAGAACTAGTTGGTTGCGAACCGCTGATATCAGTAAAAGCAATGCTGTACATTTTACAGTCTAGTAGATTATATTCATCACTGTTTTTCATTTGGGTGCCTTGAATGGTATTGACAATTGGTATTGACAGTTGTCTGTACTGTATTAAACACTAAATGACAGTATTAAGCAGATGTTATCATACCAGGAGGTCCCAGTTTGTATTGTAAGTGCTCAAAATTATATGACTTAAGAAGCCATAATGATACTATTTTCACCATCCTCAGTGAACTCAGACTGGGCCTGAAGAAGTGTTAGAACATGCATTGTAGGTTAAGTGCTTTGGTAAAATGGAGTATTGTGCCTTTTTGTGTGCCTCATACGAATGGATTTAGGATGATGCAGGTGTTTGAAACTGTTTCTCTGTAGAAAATAAGAGAGAAGGTTAATGAAGTCTTAATGTGTGAGTCGTTTGTGTTCTTCCATTCGTTCTTGCATTAGTGCCTGTAGATTTGTGAGGAATGTTTCGCATATCATTGGTCTTGTAGGTCCACAAGTGCTGCTTCAACTATGACTGTTTGCATCAGCTCTTTGGTCAAACGGTTTTCACTCTTGCATTAAGGGCGGTGAGAATTTTCAGATTCCGTGCGCCAATCAAAATGTGAAAATTTCGAAAAGAAATACGATTGTACTTATGTACACAGTTATACGTCTAAGTTAAATCGAAGAATATAAAAGAAGCCCTCTTTCATTTTTTCTTGTAAATGAATATTACCATGTTTGCTTTACCAGTTAAGCTGCTTAAAGCTGTCATTTGTGGTAAAGATGAAGCTTTGTATACTGATTAATCAGATTTTCATTTGAATGACATTTCATGTTGCACTCCACTGCTCCAGTAAAGACACTTTGTACATGTATTTGTGTATTTTTTCATTTTCCTCCAAGGCCTGATTAATGAATTGTGCAAAAATAATCGTTTTCATACAGGTTTCTTACAGTCTCTCCTTCTGTCATTGGTTAGACAAGTAGATAGTCCCGCCTCAAATCATATTATTGGTCTGTGGTCTGATCAGGGCCAATGTTTTGTAAAATAAACAATTTTAACATGGAAAGAATTAAACACACAACAATCCTAATGTTACAAAAGTTTTTTTAAATGAAACAACAGATAATGAAATCCATTTACAACCCTTCTGATTGTTTTAGGGTCTGGAATTGAATGCTTTAAGATAAGTTGTGGTTATCGGTTTGTTGGGTGTGACTATTGTTTGGAGTTTCTAAGCACTAAAATAATAGATCACTGCTTCTAAACTTTAATGTTCCCTAGCATTAACCAGTAGGTTAACAGTTCTGTAAGATTTCCTGTCCTCCATAAAGACCAATAACACAGATCTTAAATTAATAACATTTTTATTCCTCACAGACTGTTAATTAAACTTCTCTGAATGACAGCTGAAATACTCAATGTTTGTTTTTAAATCTTTTAAAATCTTAACTGCCATGTACCTTGAAACCTGCTGGCTGCACTGTAAATGTATTCTGTACATAATCAGTGTGTGTTGCTTTATAAATTATGGAAACCACTGTTTATATAAGATGTCTAAGCAATTACATAGCACTCCCATGTCTGTTTATTGGGACTGTGTATGAATATACCAGAATCTCAGTTTTACTGCTTAATAGCTGCTCTGACTCAAATAATCCAGGCTGGTTGCTGGTATCATCTGCCTCTGACGTGTGTAGTCCAAAAGGCACATTACGTAGAAGTTATAGTTAATGGGTAGGGGATTCCTATGATAAGGCATACAACATTTCATTATGAAACCATTTGCATTTAATTGTATTAAGTTATCATAATACAGCATGTATTTGGTTTTAAAGATCTAGTCTAATTAGTGTCCCTTCGTTGCTGTTCAACACACCTCATTGAAACATTAAAAACAAGCTCCTAAACTGATAATAAACTTCCTTCACAACCCTCAGTGGTTACTGGTGATGATCAGCTTGCATGAAAGAGCAAAGTCTGGGAGCCATAAAGAGATACGCACAGGGGACACTTCCTCGTTTCTGTCATTCAAGTGGGTTGTAAAACCTGCAATTGGACAATTCTTGTTAAAAGCAGCAAGCGTGGAGTGCCGTTCCCAGGTATGGGAAATATATTTTTATGCATTTATAAGTTATAGTTTTATTGAAGCAATATATTCCTGAATGTGTTACATTTTCAGCTTGTTAATATATTTATATACTTGCGTTATCATTTCATTTTTTATTTCATTGTTTCTTGTTTTATTTCATTGTTTAATTTTTATTTTATTAGATGTTTATGATCTAAAAGGGATTATCCAAATGATGTTAAAAAAGGTGTGTATCCATTTTTTACTTATTGACTTTAAATTCATACATTTGTCATTTCACTAAAATCCATTTGACAAGCAATTTATTTTCATTTTTTTAAAAGTGTACTTTAATTTGGTAGTGGATTGTGTTTGGCTTTAAAATCTAGGGGGATCATGTCTGGATTGACACCAATATTGGGGTCCCTATTGGGGCTTGTGTAAAGATTTCAGAACATGGACAATATTTTCTACTTGATGATGAAGGGAAGGTAAACAAAAAATGTTTGAAATACAGTATATTCTAATAATCTAAAGTAATGAAACAATTTACTGTTTAATGTTAAAGTACTGTATTCTACACTACAGTTGCAAGATACAGCTTGTATTTAACTTGTTTTCTACATACAGTACAGTTCTACTCATTAAATGTGCTTTGATCTTTATTACAAATATGTCACAATTATAGACAAACTAATAACACAAAACAATTGTATTGCTCAATTTTTTTTATTGAAGACTTTAAGTAATCATTCACAGTGAAGGCTAGAAAAAGTAAGAGAACCATTACATTCAGTACCTTGTAAATCCTCCGTAACTAGTAACAACCTCCACCCAACATTTCCTGTAGCTGGTTTTGCAGATATGTATTAAGGATACATTTTGGACCATTCCTGTCTCTATATTTTAAATTATTATTTCTGCGTTGTCTCATGCCTCATCCCAGTTGGTTTAAAATGTCTTGATAGACCATTTAGTTCATTATCCTTGTGTTCACAATTAGAAAACTCTTGTGACTTAGATTAAGATCAGACCACATTTATCAATAATTTTATTTATAAATAATCAAGAAGTCCAAGTAATCACAAACAAATAAATGTATCAAATGAACATTGGCATGGGTTCCCAGGAGCACAGAATCTCAGTGGGGGAGATGGCCAACTTTAGGCTTATGCACTCCACTTCAGTGGAGGGTGTGGATGACATGATCAGTTTGGGGGACCTCAGTGAAGCCGGCTTGCTCAGAAATCTGCTAGTGCGCCACAAACAGGGAGTTATCTATGTAAGTGTGCCCTGCTTTTATATAATATCACAATTGTTGTAAATTATAATATCAAAAAAGTCTGTTAATTGTTATTCATTTCTATTGTCATATAAATCTTGTCCTAATGACTGCATGCATGAGATCTAATGTGATATGTATAAGCTCAATGTTTCTTTTCCCCTTGTGTGTTTATTAGACCTATATTGGCTCTGTGCTGGTGGCAATGAATCCCTATCAGTTGCTGCCTATCTACGCTACAGATCAAGTCCACCTGTATCATGGACGGAAACTTGGCGAGTTGCCACCGCACATCTTTGCTATTGCAGACAAGTGTTACTTCAACATGCGCCGCAATCAGCGCAACCAGTGCTGCATTATTAGGTACGTGTTTGTTTTTCTTCTTGCTAATTTTTGAGTATGAATCTTTTTAATATGTTGACCATAGTGCATATATGTGGAATTAACTTTCTGTTTACTATTGGTGTTTGTAATGTGAAAGCAGCAGATTAATTTTTTTCACCCGATATTATTACATGAACTATTATTACATGAAGTTTTTTTGTTCCCTGGAGGAACAAAAATTCTGGCTTTATTGGATTTCATTTCAAATCAATTTGTTGTTTTAGATTTTTTTATGTTTCAAAGTTAATATTAATAATATCGTTAAATGTGGTTCAATATGATGTCAGTTTAAAGGACCATATTTCAATGGAACATATGACAAAAAAGACAATCAACAGATTATCAAAAGCATCTTGAACAAAGTAAACAGTACAATCAGAAGTAAACACAAGCTAATTAAAATAATTGAATAACAAACAAGTAAGTGTTTCTGTAAATGTGTATATCAGTGGAGAATCTGGTGCAGGAAAGACAGAGAGCACTAAACTGGTGCTGCAGTTCCTGGCCGCAGTGAGTGGGCAGCACTCCTGGATTGAGCAGCAGATCATACAGGCCAATCCTGTCCTGGAGGGTGAGTGCTCAGGAGTCTTGTTTAGTTTACTGTCCAGTTTTCAGTTTGTTTAGTTTTCAGTCTGTTCCATTAAAAACTCTGATTTATGCCAATCTCACAGCCTTTGGGAACGCCAAAACAATTCGGAATGATAACTCCAGTCGCTTTGGGAAATACGTGGAGATCTTCTTTAATAAAGAAGGCGTTATAGAGGGAGCTTATATAGAGAAGTACCTGCTGGAGAAGTCTCGTGTCTGCCATCAGGTAGGACTGCACTTGACCTTCTGTGCTGAATTCGCCACTGACTGGTCATTTGCTTTTGAACGCCTCACAAGTTTTAAATTGCCTGTGATGTAAATGAAATATTGCAATCTTGTGTTTTAGTAATAGAACCTAAAACACTGACCTTTTATTTAAATTTTCATTTCAAGGCACCACAGGAGAGGAACTACCATATTTTTTATTGCTTGTTATCTGGGATGCAACATGAACGGAAGAAAATTCTGTCTCTTGGTGATGCGTCTGAGTTCAAGTACCTGACTGAGGTGAACATTTTAATTAGAGTTTAATTCAGGGTGTCCAGTCCTGCTCCTGGAGAGCCAGTTCAGAGTTTAAATCCAACCCTAATCAAACACGCCTGACTGTAATCCTTGTGTAATCCTGAAGAACTTTGGTTGAAGTTGTTGGTTTGATTAAGGTTGAAGCTAAACTTTGGGGACAGTGGTCCTCCAGAATCAGGATTAGACACCCCTTATTTATTAAACTATCCAAATTCCCAGAGGAGTAACTATCTTTGCTGATGGCTGTTTTAGGGTGATTGTTTGACATGTGATGGTCGGGACGATGCTGATGAGTTCGGAAAGATTTGTGCCGCTCTAAAGATTCTCGCCTTTTCAGAAAAAGACTGCTGGGAAATCTTCAAGTTACTTGCTGCCATTCTCCACATGGGCAATGTCGACTTTGAGGGTTAGTGACCGTCCTGCTATTAATAATTGCATGTTAATATATTAAAATCCCATAAACATAAGTTTTTTTAGTTAATAGTTAAAGCTGAAATGTTTGAAAACAATCATTTATTTGCAAATCTGTTTAGTGACACTAGTGGTGCAGAAGCTACACACTTCACCCATAATATTACCATATTATTATTAAAGTTATTCATTTGGTTTCATCTTTCTCTAGACACTATATCAAATAACATGGACAGCTGTGATGTCATGCCGTCCCATTATTTTTCTATGGCTGCCAGGTTGTTGGAGGTATACATAAACATACAAAGGATCAAACTTCGAATACTTTTTATATAGATTGTTTTTAAATGCACTGTTTTCTATCAAATAAAAGATCTGCCTTCTGTTCTTGATGTTTTTCATAACACTGTCATTTTGTAGGTGGAAAAGATTGATCTTGACAAAAGTCTTACCCATCACTCCTTCATGACCAACCGAGAAAAGGTCTCCAAACCCCTGAGCTCAGATCAGGCCATAGACTCCAGAGATGCTTTTGCCAAGGTACCCTGCAGCTTTTATTTAAAAGTTATTTTAAGGAGTCATTTTGAGACTTTAAAGACCCACTGAAAAAGTGGTTAGAAAAAGTGCATCTTTTAAATGTTTGTCAACATTTTAGAGCTAACATTTTCATAGTAGAGGCCAAAAACTTCAATTCTGATTTAAAATTACATTCTTTAAAATTGACCACATTTTCCATGGAAAAAAAGTCTTCTGGGTTTGAATGAGACGAAGATAAGTAAATGAATTGCTATTGCTAATTAACGTTTTGTTCAATTACCCTTTGTTCCTGACAGGCCATATATGGAAGGTTATTTGTGTGGCTGTTTGCAAAAATGAACAGTGCCATTCACAAACCCCACACAGATGACTTAACTTACATTGGTCTGCTAGACATTTTTGGCTTTGAAAATTTTGATACGAACAGGTATGCATAAAACGTCTCATGACTACACCAAAATTAATTTATAAGTTAGTTAATTGAGTTAGTTAACCCTTGAAAATGCTGAAACGATCGTGCTTGTTTAGTTTTGAGCAGCTGTGCATTAACTACGCCAACGAGCAGCTGCAGCAGTTCTTCATCAGACATGTCTTTAAGCTGGAACAGGAGGAATACAGTAAGGAAGGAATCTCATGGAAGCGCATTTCTTTCAAAGACAACCAGAAAACCCTGAACCTGCTGGGTGTTAAACCTCTCAACATTCTGTCTCTGATTGATGAAGAGAGCCACTTTCCTAAGGTTACCTTAATATGCCAACATGTCTAAACTTTAGGTGTACGGACATTTTTTGATTACACTGTGTAATACCGTTCTCATTGCAGGGTACTGACACAACCATGTTAAATAAAATTAACCAGGAGCACAACAAAAACAAGCTTTACATTCCTCCAAAGAACAATTACAGCTCGCATTTTGGCATTCGACACTTTGCTGGGGCGGTTTACTATGACTGCAAAGGTACTTTTTTATTACTTCTTTTCTCATTTCATCCTCCAGCGTTTAGCTCCAACCGTGCTCTCACACACCTGACTTTATTTTTTAAGTAATTCTTATAACCTTGATTAACTGGTTCAGGTGTGTTTGATGGGGTTGGAGCTAAGCTCTGCAGGCCCTTCTTAAGGAATGGAATTCAGTAGCTCTGCTGCCTCGCTATGACATACTTATGAATTGTCCTTTCAAGTGCTCATACAGCAGGTGTTTATAAAACAAGTCTGGTTTGGTTTTGTTTTATTAGGTTTTCTTGAAAAGAACAGAGATGCCCTGAGCAGGGACATCATGGATCTTGTCCGAAAGTCCTCCAACAAATTGCTCAAACAGATCTTTGAGTCTGAGCAGATTATCATGACACCAGGGAACTCATTACGGGTACAAGCAGTACAGAATTTTTTGACTTACGGTGCTCACCAATGGCAACGCAATGAAACTTTTGTATACATTTTGTCATACAGAAAGGAAAGGATTCAAGAAGGCAGATATCCACCCTGACCGGTCAGTTCCGTCAGTCTCTAGACTCCTTGATGAATGCTCTCTCTCTCTGTCAACCCTTCTTCGTACGTTGCTTCAAACCAAATGACAACAAGATGCCCATGGTATGAATTCGCCACCCAGTAGTTATATTCAGTGCTGTGTAACCATCAGAAACTTCTTTATTTTTAGTTTTTTCCTCTTTATCTACCTTGTCAGGTTTTTGATAGAGAGCTCTGCATGCAGCAGCTTCGCTATTCTGGGGTCGTGGAGACCATTCGAATACGCAAATCAGGATATCCCGTCCGCCACACCTTCGAAGAGTTCTTGCAGCGCTACCGTGTGTTGCTGAAAACCGTAGACTGTGACCCCAACACTGTATGAAAAACTGAATATTCTGTTTCTAAATACATTAATTAGTCAATAAATTGTTAGCTGAGTGTAAATAAGATTTTATATTTTAAAATAAGTAGGACATTTACCTGGATTAAAATTTCTCATTTTGTTCTTGGAACATCATTCTTATCAGTTATTGATATCTTATTTTACATTATAGGTTTCGGGATAGAGCTATAAATGGTTGTTTACCGTTAGTTGAGCCAATTATGTTGTGTCAGGCTGGTTGGGATACTCAAACAAACAGAGCAATGTTTTGATTGCACCACATTGAAGTGATGAATCAGCCTGTGTATGGCTTTCATAAGGTTATTTCTGCCTTTTAACTGAAATAGGCATTTTAATGTCAAAGTAATATAAATATCCCTTTAAACATGGTATATACAGAACAGATATGAGTAGGTATTATAATAAAAAAAAAGTGTTATAATATGCACTATATAATTTATTTGTATTTGTACACCAGGAGCCTCTAGCCAACTGCTGTGAAGCCATCTGCAGAGCTATGATCAAAAACGAAGATGACTGGAAGATTGGCAAAACCAAAGTCTTTCTTAGGGTACCCCTGGCATCATTTTTCTAGTGTATTATAAAACGTTTAATTTTTTATATTAGTTTAAGGCTGCTTTTCCTTAGACTGAATGTATTGTAAAATCAACATTTGATCATTTATGCTTTGCACTGTTTCCTACTTTCTTCCTCTCACAGGACTATCACGACTCCTACCTAGAACTAGAGAGAGAGCAAGAGCTGCAAAGAAAGGCACATGTAATCCAAAGAGTGATACTCGCTCATAAGGACAGGTACAATCCCTACTGTCGCCTTGTTTGTTTTTATTAATGTTGAGATCTTCTGTTATGTTAAAACATCCTTTATCTAAATACAGAAAGAATTTTATTAAGAAGAGAAGGGCAGCTCTGGTTTTGCAGAGGTATTGGCGTGGCCACCGAGACAGGAAAGACTTCTGCAAAGTAAGATATGCAGCAACATTGTATTTCTATTTCATTCTATTCATAGCATCGATCAGACCTTAAAGTTCATCCAAAATTAAAATTCCTGTGTGCAAACCCTGTGGCTCATTTTCTTCTATTAAACACTAAAAGAGTTGTTAGGCAGAATGTTAGTGACCGGCAACCTTAGTCTCCATTCACTTTTATTGTATAGAAACAAGATGCAATGAATTGTGCCTGAGGCTCTCAGTCACTAACATTTTGCTGTTTGTGTATCATGAAAGAAAGAAAATCATGTGGATTTGGAACAACAGACAATGGAACGCATTATGACAGAATTTTTATTTTTAGGGTGACCTGTCCCTTTAAGGTGGTACCTTCAGTCATGAGATTGCATTCCTTCAACTGTTGCTGTTTTCTCTTTTAGCTCAAGCAAGGTTTTGATCGGCTGCAGGCAAAAGTGCGCAGTCGGGAACTCTCTGCCCAGTTTAAGCGCAGACGGGCCGCAGCCATCACCCTGCAGTCGCAAGCTCGTGGGTACCTCGCCAGAAAAGACCTGAAGCAGAAGACAGATGCAGTCGTACTACTGCAGGCACAAACCAGAGGATTTTTGGCCAGAAAAACACTCACAAAAATGAAAACAGACGTGAGTTAATAATAAAGAAGACCTTTCTGAGATGTGTTTTACCACTGGACTTCTGCCAGTGGTTCTTGTTTGATACGCTTTGTTTTCATGCTTTATTATTATTATGCTCTTGTCGTTTTCCAAGGCATTCTTGACTGCGCAGGAAAGAGAAGCACAGGAACTGGCCGCTTTGGAACTTCAACAGCGTCTCGAGGAGGTGCTCCGGAAAAATGAAGCAGCTGAGAATGATGATGATGATGATGAGGAAATGGTGGAGAACATCTTTGGTTTCCTTCCCAATGCAATAGGAGGACAAGAGGGTCAGGCTCCTGAGGGTTTTGAAGTAAGAGCTGTCACAATACATTTTTTTTTATTTACAATACACAGCCAGTAAATGGATACAAATATTATACAATATTAACAAGATGCCGCACTTTTACTACTTTAAATGTAGGAAAGTGCAACATTATAGCAAGCAAGGGAAGCCCCCTTCTAGTAGAAAAAGTTCTTGCAGTTTTATTGTGACATTGATCAGCGATGTTAGAAATGTCTGTCTTCCCCATTCAAGTAGATAGAGCTTTGGTCCTGTATGACTAAATTACTGCCCAGAGACACTGCAAACATGGCCGCCAAGTAAAGGAGACTTTCCTTAAAAGGACTTTGAATACATTTAGGTTTTTCAAAATGCTGACAACAGACTGCTAATGCTAATGCTAACTTGCGTTGGTTTGTTCCCAATGTATCTCTAGGATCTTCAGGCAGAGCCAATGAAGTTAGAAGAGGTTGAACTAATAGAAACCCCTGTGAGGGAGATGAAGGTGTCCCCGTTACAAACCAATGCTATTGAGGAGGAGGAGGAGGAGGAGGAGGAAGAACTCGATGAATTCCCTTTCTCTAAATTTGCATCTCTGCACTTCCAAGGATCATCTTCCCACTCATTTATCCAGCAGAGGCTACGTCAGCCACTGCTCTATCACGAGGATGAGGGGGATGCCCTGGTAGGTGCTGTTCCCATTAGTGTGATGTTTTCATTAAAAGCAAGACATGAATGACTGTCATGTTGATGATTATAGTCAAATCTCCTATGCACTTTTTTCCTCTCTTCTCCAGGCCTGTTTGACAGTTTGGTGGATCATATTGAGGTTTATGGGAGATCTTCCAGAGCCAAAGCAAGAACGTGTTTCTGCAATAACCGACCCCATCCAAAAGAACCTCAGTCGGAGACAAGCCCGGCGATTGAGTTCTGTCGTTGGAATCGATCAGGTAAACCACTGAGGCAAGAAATCTACCTGCCTGATTTTATTGTGGCTTCTGTCTCCATGTCATTCTTCTTATTGCAGAAATTTTTGAGAAAGAAAATGAAGCCTCAAAAAGGAATAGGGAAGAGAAAACACTCCACCATTCCAGAAGAAGAGGTTAGATAACTGCTCTTTGAACAACTACACTGAATGTTACCCACAACTAAACTTTAAGAACTGTGTTATGCTGTATTGTTGAGTCGTGTTAAATCATTCTGCTCAAACACGCAGCCAGAAGAAGAAGAACCAACACCTAAAATGCAGCCAGTTCAGGAAGAAGAGGATGTGCTATTTGGAGAAGGACCAACTTTTGATCGTCCAATGACACCCTTGGAGAAATTACACATTATTGTGGGATATGCCATTGTAAGACAAGATATAAGGTATAGTAAAGGTCAATAAACTGTTAATGGATCTGGCCTATGTCTATTTATGGTATATTGATTATCATGGTATATTCTAATAAAGAGAAATGATGGCTACATATCTATATGATTTGATTTTCAGAGATGAAATCTACTGTCAGATCTGTAAACAGTTAACAGGCAATAAGAGCCACAAAAGTACAAACAGAGGCTGGGTACTTCTGTCCATCTGTCTGGGTATTTTTCTCCCTACTGACCGTCTTACTAAGGTGAGAAATATCTTACAGGTAAAATGTATAATTCGTCACACACAAACATTCAATGTGTACACCTGCACTTATACCAGCTTAATATGCAAAGACAGCTTCGAAAAAGGTATAAGTATGTTGATTTTCTCTGTGAAGTGTAAACAGTGTGGCTTTCCAGTGTTATCAAAACTAATGCATGTCTACACATCCTGACCAGCCTGACTCAGCATCATTTACCTCAGCCAATAGCACAGTTTAAGGATGGAAGTGTCTGTTTGTTTGGCTATTTAAAACAGGGCGAGTGTTCAGAAAACCTGTTTAAAAGCAATATTTTTTTGTAGTTTGGTTTGCTGCCATTAGTGGCACAAAAACAACACTCTTCATCTCATGTATATATGTTATGTATTTTGTGACAGTACCTGCAGAGCTTTATACGTCATGGACCAAGTGAATACTCCTCATACTGTGCAGAGAGACTGCGGAGGACTTTAGCCAATGGAGAAAGAAATGAACCACCGTGCTGGATTGAATTACAAGTATGTGATTCCCCTAAATGAAGTGATGGCCAATTCTCCCATCATTCTGAATGTTACCTAAACATGATAAACTCTTTTTTTGGTTGCTATTGGAAGACTGTAGAGACCAAGATCCCTATGGTGGTGGCTGTGGGTCTGATGGATGGCATAAGCATCAGTCTGCATGTGGACTCGGCCAGCACCTCTGCAGAGGTGGGCGATGCTATCATCCAGAAAATAAACCTGAAGGACACCTATGGCTTCTCCCTATATATTGCTATGTATGACAAGGTAACACCTTAATGGCTTTAGTATGATCCTTCACTTTCATTTGTCAAGACAAGTACCTATTTTTGCCCATACAGTTTTTTAACATGAGGTATTGAAGGAGGAACTTGAGCCATATGTAAAGACCAGAATACCATAGAAATTTGTGGGCTGGCTTTTGACTTGGGCCTGTAGCCAGCCACCTAGCTAAACTATGAAACGCTTGCCATGCAACGTCATGGCAACACCTTGGCAACCACCAACAACACCCTGTTATTTTAAAAGGAAATTTAACATGGACAGGCACCATTCACATTTCTTTTAGAAAATGCAAACTATTTATATACTATTTATATAAATACTATTTATTTATATAAATATATCATAATAAATATATATTAATATATAAATATATATTTATATATCTATACTATTTATTTTTTTCTCAATAGCAATTCTTATGAATCTGTCATTGTATTTGGAATCAATCATCTGTAACTTGAAGCAGATTCCTTTAGCATCAACACTCCAAAATATCTCTCCTTCTTTTCTCATGCCTTCTGGATCTTTGGTTTTTATGTGTGCATATTTTTGCTTTGGCTGCAGATGTGGTCTCTTGGCAGCGGCGGTCAGCATGTTTTGGATGCCGTGTCTATGTGTGAACAGGAAGAAAGGAGGCAGGGAAGAGAGGAACAACACGCTCCCTGGCGCCTCTACTTCCGCAAGGAGATCTTCACTCCATGGCACGACTGTTCCTCTGACCTCATCAGCACAGACCTCATCTACAGACAAATAATTCATGGACTTAAACATGGAGACTATCTTTCTGATAAGGTCAGTCTGTAGTCTTTTTTAATGATGCCGTCTAGTGCTCGGCTCTTTATGTAACGTATTACTCAAAGTAAATTATAGTTGATGTTTATGATTTCTGTCTCAGTCTGTTGTTGATTTACAATCTTGTACTAGGAGGATGATTATGTGCAGCTCGCAGCCAAACATTACTACGTACAGCATGGCTCAGAAAGCAGTTTGGAAACTGCACAGAAAATTGTTCAAGAGTGTATGATTATGAGTCTGATCGAGAGCAAGTCTTTGGCCAAACTGGTGCAGTTGGTCCACTCAGCACACACACAGGTAAACTCAGTGTAGTGTATGCTGCCAAAGCATATGGACATCCAAACACCTAACCCAGATGTGCCTGTTGGGCATTTATTGGAGCTAGCCTTTTGAAATTAGTTCAAAGTTTCATAAGTTTTGTGCAGGACAGTCAAGTTCTCACATAACCATATCTTCATAGATTTCATTTTGTGCACAGTCGCATTGTTATGATTAGGCAAAACAGGACCCTCCACAAACTGGAGCCACGAAGTTGGAAGCATTTAATTCTCTTGACTTCCCATTCATTTGACTTACATGTATTTCATAGCATTCCCTAGGGTATCCATAGCATACAAGGGTATCCGGACTGTATACGTACTGCACATACACCTATTGCATTTAAGTGTGTAACTCTGTTAAAATTTAAAAAAATTATGTCACAAAACTCTTTTGCTGATCTGAAGAATAAGCAAGCACTGATCTTGTGTCATTTCTCAGGGTCCTTACATAAACTCTACCACAACTGTTGATCATGTAAAGGCAGAGGTTGTCCAATACGCACGCCAGAAATGGCCGATTTATTTCTCCAGGTTATTTGAGGCTTACAGGATCTCGGGTAAAGACTTATTATTGATGCTTTTTATATCACTGTTGTTTTTAAGTTACAGTTTTGCTCAAAAACACTGATTTATCATGCTCAGGTCTCCCATTGCCTCAAGACGAGTTTGTAGTAGTGGTGAACTGGGAAGGCGTCTCCTTTCAGGCTGGAAAAGAAGCAACATTTCTAAAGCTCTCGTACCCGGAGGTGTCAGTAATGGAAATGCTGAGGTGATATACCATTTTCTGAAAAAAAAAAACTATAAAGAAACAATTATATTACATGAAATTACAGTATTCATGAAACACGTCTGATTATTCCTGATTATTCTGAGATTATTCCTATTTGTGTTCAGCTGGTGGAGCATGGCACTAGCAAAGCCAAGGCCAAGGGTTTGATTCCCAACGTTTTAAAATGTGCATTGCCACTTTAAGTGAAGGCATCTGCCAATGCATGAATTTAAATGTATTTCTACAAATGTTCGTTTCCATATTCATTCTTTTTTGTTTCCTTCATCCTCCTGTCCTTGGTTGTTTTCTTACAGGGAGGACAAGTCTGATGGGATTGTTAGTTTGACAACTCCGAGGGGAAAGTATGAACTGAAGGTCGTAAAGGCAAATGACTTGGTGGAGCTGGTCAACATGTTCCTCTCTGAGCTTAAGAGAAGATCACTGTATGCTGTAGCTATGCAAGACTTTACCAGACAAGGTGCTACATGTGACAAACATTCTAGTGTTATATAAGTGATCAATGGGGTCTTCTAACATTCAGAATGGCTAGTCAAAATGACTCAGATATTAATGTATAGCTATTTGATATGCTTTATTCCTCCCTGCAGAGGACCCCAATATTTTGAACTTCAAAAAGGGTGATGTACTGTATATAATAAAGGATGGAGAGTTTGCACCTGAGGGAGGCTGGATCAAAGCCAGAAATGAGAGAACAGCTCAAAGCGGAGCCGTTTCCATAGATTCTATTCAGATTCTGCCGGTCCTGAATAAACCCACTGAAGAAACACTGGTAAATATATCAATTCTGTGCTTATTAGATTAATGGGCACTAACTATGAGAGTAACTCAAAGGGTCAGAGAAAATGGTGATTAAAAACTGAAATATGGCTGTTGACAATATACCAAAAATACACTACATTACAACTTTAAAAAATATTATGATATTTCTATGGAGGTGACTTGAAAAAAGAACAGAACTGTAATTGTGTCCCTGGGATGTCGTGTACCTCTAGAATTTGTTGAATTTGAGCCCAGCTCGGAGAAAGTCAGTGATACAGATCTTGCCACCGAAGGAGGAAGTCAGTACAGAGAGAGTTGCTTTTGTCACACTGAAAGAATTCTCGTTCGACTATTTCAGGTAATAGATTTTCACAATAACTGCTCCATAAAAGCAGCAACCTTTTCAAAGATGATAATCTGACCTGTCAGAGCTTCTGAAACTGTATCTTCTTCCTTTTTTTGGTTACAGGCCTTCAGGTAAGGAAGGAGGTCGTAAGGGAGGGGCCAAAGAGAAACTGTGGGCCCTCAGTAAAGAGCCGCTCAAACAGCCACTGCTCAAGGGCCTGCAGGGCAACTCTGAGCTCAGCCACCTCGCGTGTGACTCCTTCACTGATATCCTTCATACAGACTTAACATACAAAGATTATTGAAGCCTGAATCATTCAGTGTGTTCACATATAAAACAACAACACAAATAACCATCCAAAATCAGCTCGTAAAAAACACAAAAATGTAACAAAAACCTGAGATTTTGAAATTGTCTGCTGATTTGTTTCCTGTTTTGAAGGCAAAATGCAAACAGACACACGCGCACAAGACGTACATTAATAAAAAAACTACCAGGACACCAGCACACATGTTTACATGCAGAGCAAAGGCATTTAGGGTTACTTATATTTATTATGACTTAAGATATATTTAAGCATGTGCCGCAGTGACTTATGATATTTGATGCTCACTATTTTTCTTTACCAAACATTACCTATCCTAAAATACATGGGCGATTACCCAGTTAAACATGTGCGAACACCCATAGATCTCACAAACCAGATTTTTGGTCCGGCAACAGAGTATGTGGAGCTGAGAGACGAAATCTACTGCCAGATAATGAAGCAGATGACTAGTAACCACAATGGGTTAGTCAGCTGGTTTACACTACTAGTTCTTTGGTACCAAGCTGTAATACAATGTTTTTCTCTTTGTATCTTTGTATGTTAAAATTGCAGTCTTGTTTGGTTCTCTGTCTTGCATTCATAGGTTAAGTATGGAGAGGGGTTGGCAACTACTGTGGCTTTGCTGTGGTCTCTTCCCTCCAAATCAGTTTTTACTGAAACAGGTTCAGCGTTTCTTGGAGTCCAGATCTAGAGAGCCACTGGCCTCTGCCTGCCTACAAAGAATGCAGGCCATGCTCAGGTAGATGCTTACATGCTAGAAGGAAACAGAAGGATTATACTAAAATAGAAAGAATTATTTTACTTAAAGGTGCAGTAAGCAATTTCAGAGAAACAGAGAATTTTTTAGAAGTTATTTTCAGAGTTTTTTAGAAATTGCTCACTGCACCTTCTAATCATTTATTTGCAGCTTAGAAGGATGCTAATCTACAATTGTTTATTGTTACAATGTTACAATACAATGTTTATTGTTTTTTTCTTTATCTGCATGGTCCTGTACAGTATTGAAAGCAGGAAGTTGCCTCCTCACCAGGTGGAAGTGGATGCCATTCAAAATAACAGCACACAGATCTTCCACAAAGTTCATTTTCCAAATGACACAACTGAAGTAAGAAGCAATAAATGAATCCTTGGCATTATATGTATATTTATGTACATCATGTTTTTTATGCACTATCATTATCTTTTTCACTTCAGATATTTGAGGTGACCGCCACTACAAGGATCAGAGACTTATGTCGCAAAATAACCAAAGACCTCCGCCTCTCCTCGTCAGATGGATATAGTCTCTTTGTGAAAACAGCCAATAAGGTTTCAGACAGCCATATTGAAACATTTGATTGGCTATGTTGATGTAAGTCCGTGCAAATCTTTATCTTTGTGTGCTCATTCTGATGCTTTCAGGTGGAAAGTATGAATTCTGAGGAATACTTTTTTGACAACCTCCGGCAACTCACAGATGTTGTCAAAAAAGCAAAGAAGGGCAAAGAAGGTGAGCCACATAACAAAGTAAATGTTGTAAAGAAAGTGCATAAGTACATTATCAAACAGACTCCCACAATGAAAAACATGACTGGTTCTGAGTACAGGTCCCTCAACTATTGTGCCCTACCTGGTTCTCTTCATGCGGAAGCTCTGGTTTAATGTAATTCCAGGAAAGGACCTAACTGCTGATCTAATCTTCCACTTTCCCCAGGTCTGTAGTCTGTCTGACCATTCCTGATATGGAATTCTGTTTATCATGGAAAACAACTTTATTCCCACTCCCCCTGCTTTTATAATGGATGTTTATTACTCTTAAACTCTAACAGTTTTAAATGTGTCAAACTCTTTAAAATTATGCAACATCAACTCTAGCTGTCTTAAAAAAAATTTCCAGGAGTTGCCGAAGTATTTGCGGGGGTACCACAGTGTGTCTAAAGAGGACATGATAAACCTGGCAGGGCTGCTGTTCCGTGCTCGTGTAGACACGGATAAGTCGCAGTTCGTCATGATCCCTAAAATGCTGAAGGATCTGGTACCTGCTGATCAACAGAAGATCATGTCTACTGAGGACTGGAAAAAGGTGATTTTTAGGCCTCTTATTTATTGAGTATATTTCAAAGATATGGCTCAGTGTTATTTCATATTGTTTCCCTGTGCAATAAAAGTTTGTTCCTGTAGCTCAGTTGGTAGGGCATTGCGTTAGCAGCGCAAAGGTCGTGGGTTTGATTTCTAGGGAGCACATACACTGACAAAATTTATAACTTAAAAGTACTGTACTCTAAGTCGCTTTGGATAAAAGGGTCTGCCAAATGCATACATGTAAGCTTTGGAAATTTGTATCGTGAAAAATCCACGCATGGATTCAGATTTGATCTCAATATATATAATACAGTATATAATACAATATATAATACAATAATTTGTATATATAATAACAATAATTTTGTCTTTGGTTTACAGCACATCATCAACACATACAACAAGCAGGCAGGTATGACTGTCGAAGAGGCCAAAGTTCAATTCTTGAAGGTGATCTCACAGTGGCCTACCTTTGGTTGTGCTTTCTTCGAAGTAAAGGTAATCAATTTAAGACTAAAAATAAATTTAATTGACGCTAAGTTTTTCTGCTTTCTGGATACCGACTGTCTTTGTGTTCACAGCAAACATCAGAGAAGAGTTATCCACATGTTATCATGATTACAATCAGCAAACAAGGAGTTAGCCTCATTGACCCTAAGATAAAGGTAAAAAAAATTAAAAGGGACATATGTGTCTCTGTATTTATAAGACAATAATAATAATAATGATAATGTACTGTATATTATGTCTGTATATTTATTAGCTAGGGACATTTAGCATGAAGTTATGAAGTTAACAAGAACTTTGGCCTTTTTGCCTCCAGGAGGTGCTTGTAATGTTCCCATTCAGTAAGATCACCTCCTGGTCTAGTGGAAAAACTTATTTTCACATGACCATTGGCAGTCTGGTGCAGGACAACACACTGTTGTGTGAGACCTCATTGGTAAGAGTAAAATACGCACACGCACAAGCACACACGCAAAAGTTAAAGCAGGTGCCACAAAATCTCACGACCATTCAGATGTTTCTCACTTTATCTCAGTAGCCTGTTTGTTATTAGACACTTTGGCTGGCTGAGTAAATTCATTATAGTTCTATTCACAATCCAATGTGTGAATTACAATATTGGAAACAATCTTATAGTCTGACAGTATATGTTGGTCTTTTGCAGGGTTATAAAATCAGTGATCTCCTGTCATCATACAAGGACATGTATCTGAATGAGAGGAAGATGGTGCGCCCCAGAAATCAGATGTTTCCTTGAATGTGATCTGATTCAGTTTTACATCCTGTAGCACAAGCACGTTTACTTTATGAGAAACATTTTTGCATATCTTCACCATATTAATTCATGTAAATTTTTGGTGGTCAATAGTTTGGTACTGTTTAGAAAAAATTAACATTTAATAAATTAACAATTACTAACTACTTTCCAAAAACCAGGATGTTTTTAACGTGTTATGATCACTAGCTGTGTTCCATTAATGAATCAACTGGTACATTTTATTAAGTTTCGTTTTCTATGTATCTTTGATATTTAAAACCATAATTTTATATGCGTGAATATTTATTATTCGAATATCTCATTGACTTTGCATTGCAATGTAACACTAGATGGCAGTGTTTTTTCATTTATAATTCTAAACGTCATCATGACTTATTTCAATGTTAATTGACGAATGTTGAACTGTAACAGTTGTAAATAATAATAATATTCCATAATAAAGACTTGACTAATTGTATACATTCTCTGAGTAACATACTACTTAATTTCTGTAGCATTTGTAGTTTGATCGTTCCCAGAAATATTATAAATTACAATACAGTAACAAAAATACATTTAAAACATACATGTAATACATAATTCACATTTTATGCATTTGGCACGGGCTTTTATTTATAGCGGCTTACAGTGCATTTAACATATACATTCTTTATCAGTATGTGTGTGTGGTATCGAACCCACAACCTATGCACAATGCTCGCCAATAAAAAATTGGCAATGCTCAATGAACTAAGCTTCACAGGGACACATGACACCATGTCCAGTCCTGTAATTTATGATAGCACAATATACACTGCGGTTCTCTCATAAGCCATTAAAAAAAATGTTCATTTTAAATGCTTGCAGATATGCTGACACTCTTTACTTTCAGTGATCTAATACCCAGTCCTGCCCTGGCTGCATTTTATTCAGACTGAACATGGTATCACGACCTCATACAGCAAGATTGAAATTAATATATCACCAAACTGTTACGTTAGAATAATTTAACAGAGAAGTATTTAACATTGCTAAATTTGCTTAATCATTTTTTAATCATGTTTTAACTAAATGTTTGTGACTTAAATTAATGACTTAAATCTACTGCAACATACACACATTAAGTTTGTGACTTAAATTAATGGTAATGACTTAAATCTACTGCAACATACACACGCTTATAGGATTTTCGAAACCATTCTTGCCACTTAATTTCTCCACTAAACCAAAAATATCCCAGTGAGGCTCTCACAGCCCCTGCCCTCTTGACCAAAAATTCAGTCTTTCCATGAAACAGAAAGAAAGCTTTGTGCTAAAACTGGAAAATCCAACACAGATACTCCACAGCAATCATGATAATCACGTGTAAAGCACGGCTTTTGGCCCTGGCACACTGGCTGCCATATGCTTGCTCTTACCATATAACAACACAAGACCCATGGCAGGCTCCCATGTGGCTGGGTGTGTCACCAGGTCAGTCAGAAGCACAACACTTCACTGTGTGAAGTGAAAAACAGTTTTACTCTTGTCATCCCTCAGAAATGTATCCATTTCTCTAAACCTCATTTTTTCTTACTGACATGACTTGTTATATTTATTAGAAACATGTTCCCGGTACTGTGATGTCATGGAGTCAGGTTGACATCTGAAACCAGCTTTGAACTGAAGGTCTTTTGTCAATGTTGAAACTCTATGACCCTGGTGTATATTGCGTTTCTACATTGGGTTCTTTGTTGCATGTGTAGAGAAGTTAGAGATGTCAGTCACAATCTTTAAAATATAACATTTTTGTTTGCTTATTAAATTCGAAGATTAATTTTCTTTATTTCTTAGTATATTTAAAACGTGAAATATTTGACTTGACAACTCGCTCTGTGTTGCGTTTAGACTTTGATACATATTTGAAAGCATGTTATGTTCCATTGTGTTCTCCATTAGTGAATCGTGTCATTTTCCCATGTCAATTAATTGATCAGGAATGCATTAATGCATTCCTCTAAATAAAGAGCCCAGCCGACCAATCACAGCCGAGTACTGAGGCTATAGAGAGGAAAAACAGCTCTAAAAGTGCACCCATGCACATGACTCACATTTGATTGTTAACATTGCAGTTATTCCCAACCATGTAAACAGACATTATGGTAAAGGTTTAGTCATGGATGCGGTGTGTGTAGTGCCTGGTGGTTTTTCTGCTGTTCATCATTGCACTTACAGTATTAAAACCATATTAAAGTTTGTTTTAGTTTCTGATGTAGTTTAAAAATATAAAGGAAAGCTTGCTTTAATTTATTTCCCATTGTGGCCTTGTTCAAATCAATAATTTAGAGAGAGAGTCCAAGTATTAAAGGTTATACCATCCAGTCATCAATCAATACTGGAAATTGATTGGTGGGTGAGGTGATTCATTTGAGAACAATATATACCATCAGCATTTGTCAGACAACGAAGAGGACATTTAACATTTCTGACAGAATATAGGAGAAAACAGATGGATTTCATGGTTTTGGGTCATTTTATAGATCTGCCCTAAATAATGTTGGGTTGTGTAACATCTAATCTTGTTGTTGACAAACACCAATATTTCAACATTGTTTATTCTGATTTGTATGAAATGTGCACTTTGAACCTATAGCTTTGCAACTAGTACAGCACAGTGTTATGAATGCCAAGGTCATGGGTTTGATTCCCAGTGAACGAATGTATTGATCAAATGTAAAGTCTGAATAATTAGGCATCTGGTAAACACATGACATGTAAATGTTCACAGTCCTCCATTTTGTTTATGTTTAGCAAGAAACCCAAGTTTTAAAATATACCAAGAACTTCTCAAAAGTCAAAAGAATGTTGGCAGGATTTCAAAGATGAGTCTGTAAAGGAGGAAAAGGGCCGCAGTGTGCTTATAAATAAGATTAATTACAGCATAGCTCACTTGTTTCCCAGTTCCCATACAGACTGTAACAACTACAGAAAAAATCAAAACCTTTTCATTCCAACCAAGATTTTTCTGCTTGCATAAGTTGGAACCATAAACCTGAAACCAAGTTAGTACTTGTCTATGCCATCTCCATGTTTACTTGTTGAAATGTTATTTGGTGAAAGATGGTTTTGTGGCAAATATTTAACCATATATAATATATGTATAACCACATATACAGTATAACCACATATGAATATATTCATAGCATCTGTATACCAGGGTCATGAACTCTGCATGATGGATAGCAGTTCTGTCTTTTAGACTCTCTGTTATTAGTTTAAATTATAAATGCACTTGTGATTTATAAAGTGTACTTTAAAGGGTCTGATACTGAGTTTGGGACATGTTAATCCATCCCCCTAGTAATATTTTTATTTTTCTATAAGAAGTGATTTATATCATGGTTTTAGCATATTTTCTAGGTTAGTGGTGTACAGGAATTTTTTCTGAGAACTGCATATGGAAGCATTTGCGTTCAAAATGTCCTATTAGACATATTCTCTGACTAATAATCTAAGATTGCAATTTCATAGACATTTTCTGGTGGGGGATATGTTTTAACATATAGTGGGGGTTTGAAAGTCCGCAGGCTCTGGTGAAAATGCTTCTATTTTTGCATGTCTAATTTAATATAATTGCTTTAATAATAAACTATATTATCAGGACAAGTAAAAATTCGAATTTTCATAGCATGTGGATGATTCATATCTCAGGCTGTCAAAAATTTTCCAAAACTTCAGTGAAAGCACAGAGTGCTTAACTAATGCTTCACTTTTTGAACCAGGTTGTGATTAAAATTAAGAAAATCTTAAATATTTCTTGTTCATTGTTCATCAAAACATTTTTGGTTTGCATATTTCGAAATCCTAAAAACTTTTTGTTAATTTCCCATTTTAAATTTGATTTTGAGTCCCAGATGTTTAAAACAGTCCCTACTATATTTGTGCAGACCTTTAAAAGTATGTGGCACCTACAGGGAAAAACATCACACAAACTGATATAGACCATTTTTACACTGTCCTAATGTTTTGCTATACACCATGTAGTATACTATGTGAGCTGGCAGCGTTTCACACAGTTGAGTGCCGACATGCTTCTACTATGTGCTACTAAGATCACGCACAAACAACTGAGCAATGGCATATCTGAGATGCCTTTTATTACTGTCACGATGATCAGTTAGTTAAAAATGCAACAGCACATCGAATAAAGATGTAGCATTCCTCATACTATATTTGAAAACACAGAATGTGTCATCGACACCATTTCAGAAAGCATGCATGTGACTATGCTAGAAAATATTGTGTTCACATTGTTAGTGACACTAGTTTTTATACAACAGAATGCTGGAAAGTCTTTTGAGGAGGTTGGTGTTTAGTAAGTCAGCTTCGAGTATATCTATTGTTCTCTTAGAAAAATGCCTCAGATGTTTCCGAGTGCCTCAGATTAGCTTGTTAAAATGCTGCTTAAGGTGAGCCTCAGGTAAAATATGAGCAGGAATGCTCCTTATTAATGTTCACCTTTAATTACTTATCTTTCTCTGAACATATGTGCGACAGATAAACAGGAATAACAGAATAAGAAAAATGGGATATAATCTAGTAAACGGTACTTGCTAGAATCAACTAAAATTTCCCAGGAGCTTGACACATTTCAGAGACAGTTATTTTTTATATATTAATAGCTTTATTGTAGATTTATGAAATGTTTCAGAGCTTCCACATCTTGGTTTAAATAGGAGGGGTCAACCCTTGGCCATGGGTTTTCAAAACACTGAAATGCTCTTTGGCATCCATTATTCAGCAATACATTCACGCGACACCTTATAATCTTAGCATACAAAATATATTAATTTACCTTCAAACAGAGTAACTGTGAACAGTAATAGGCAGCTGTTCATAGTACAATAAAATACTCTCATCGACACATTGGCCAGCAAATGTGCCTGTTGAGAGTGTACACAAAAATACAGAAAAGTAAATTATAATATTACAAAAAGTTTTTAAACATTGTTTTTTACATGACAATAAGACAGTTTTAAGCGTGACATTCCTATAAATGCAAAGAGGCCACTCCTACTGTACAGAATGTAAAAGAATAACCGCTGAAGGGCGTTGCAGCCATAAATATACAACCATCAGAAAAATGTTTCACCGTGTACAACAATCAGTGAAGGTGGGGTAGAAAAATACATGCGAGAGCCTCAGGAATTCAATGGAACTGGAATGCGGTGGTTACCACCGGTCTGCTAAAGGGAGGGACAATGGTGATATCCTTTCAGATGAAGGAGGTAGGCTATAGAAAACCATCCAGAATGTCTTAAACAGTCTTCTGTCTTTCTGATTTGAGGGTTTGTATCGACTCTCCTGTATAGGATTTTTGTAAATACTGAAAATGTAGTACTGTCACCAGCAGCACAGATCTTAATCATTTAAGTCCATTGACTTGTCCAGCTGGATCAAAACAATGCACAACATAGATGTACCTTTAACGTTCACAATTTTGCCTTTTCTCCAGACGGCTCAAATTGTGTGTGAGGAGCTCAGCTCCCTCCGTCACAGGAGATCAGGTGTTATTTAGCTGGAATGTTTCTTAACCACTTAACTATATGGTCATCATTTTTTTGTGTGAATCTCTTTGAGACCTCATCAAAGAGGTCAGATGCGTGTATTTTCCAGGGTAGCTGATCTGGTCTGTCTTTTGTTTAGGTGTTTGCCGTTTATTATATGAAAATCTCCACTGCTTCAGCCTCCACATCATCCAGGCCCTTGAACAGGTCCACCGAGGATGGTGGTTGCTGCATGTTATCTGTAAAAAAAAAAAATTAGGAATTTCTCATAAAATGAGGGTCTACATCAGGGTAGCCAATCATTTGCATCTAATTCTAACTAGTTTGATAATCAATGACCCCTGTGGTACAAAAGAGCGAACCACAGGCCTGGAGTCAGACGTGTTTACACATACAGATATGTATACGCACTTTAAACTGATTTTGGGGAACAAATCTGTAGAATGGATATAAACTGTGTAAAAATGTGTTCAATCCAGTTTACAGTATTAAACAATTTTATTGGTAGCTTTGTAATCTGGTTTATTAATAATAATAATAATAATTACTACTATAATAATAAAAACTATTTAACAGGGGCTGGAGTGTAATTTTGTGAATTTCTTGACAGTTATGACAGGTATGTTCTGATTCTATGAAAGTCTGTGTAGCTTTCTGTGCTGAACAGTAAACATAATGTTAGCATTCGGATACTGACCTTTGCACTGGCCAGTATGATGAAGAGGGCTGATGGAGGGCTCAGATATGGCTGGGCGGAGGCCTCCTGACTCCTTCTCCAGCTTCTTCTTTAGCATGTTAATTACTGTGTCCTTCTCCAAGATTTGGACGTGCAGAGCACGAATTCTAACAAAAATCCAAAATGCTTCATTAAAACAACGTATGCACAGAAGCTGTGTCTGCAAATTAAGCCTGCAATGATATTTACTGAATTAATAGCTGTGACAGGCTAGTTCTCTTACCTGTTTTCCACCTCATGGTTCCTGTGCTCAGATGATGGTAGCTCCTCATTGAAACTGCTGTTTGAGGAATGGCAAGGCGAATGGTTGATGATGGTTGTGTCTCTGTGAAATACAGGGAGATGAACTTTCAAGAACAGGGACTTTTTTGCACAAAAATCCATATGTTCTGTAAACTCCAATTTTTAAAACTGATATTTTAAATTTACCTCTGAGCTGCAGCGGTTGCGGCCACATCCATTGCGAACTCCCTCATGGTCTTCTCCTCCAAGTACTTCTGCTCCCAGCGCATCTTGTCAGCCTCCAGGGAGAGAATGCACTCCTCCTTCTCCCGCAGAAGCTCCTGCAGACTGGACACGCTCGCATGGGCTCTGCTGATTGGCTGAGGCTGTTTCTGTGGACAAAGATAAATAAACCGGTGTTAATGTAAATGGTTTTGAAGTCTGAAGCTGAAAGAAAATGGCACTAAAATAGACACGTTAGAACAATTTAAAACAAAAACGGCCCTGACAAAAATGCTAAAATTAGCCTTTGATGGTTTTGTAATCTCTAATCCTGACCAAGTGCCCAAAATTGACGAGAACAGCTAAGACCAGCAAAGTAATTTTTTAAAGCTATTTTCAGCAGGGAGAGCACTGCTATTTGTATGTTTTCTTAGTACCTGTTGATTTCGGAGGCTGCGCAGTTCTTGCTCTAGTCGTGTCCTCAGACGCATTTCCAACCCTTCTCTTTTCTCACAAGCTGTTTGTAGCTGAGCCAGAGCCCCCTGCAGACGCTCAACCTTCTCCACGTATGCGTTCTTCCTCTGCAGCTCCGTCCACAGCTGCTGGCTGCGCATTTGCGTGGACCTAAGGGTGGCCTCCAGAGACTCACTCCTGCGCAGCCGCTTCTCTGCTTCATTTCGCAGATGCTGCACCTCCTGCTCTAGACGTACACACTGCAGCTGCTGTTCTTCATCTGTCAGAGAAAGAGAAAGAGATTTTAGATAACTATATGTAAGCTGAAACCATATAGGCAGGTCAGATACCATTGTTATAAATACAAAGTGTTGATCTCCAGTCATAATACAGAGGCATTTGTGTGGACGTGAGAAACATGCCGATGGAATGTTTATGCAGACCCTCTCCGGCACCGCTCTCCATTGACTTCCTGCTCAAAACAGGAGGAATTCTATTGCAAAATCCAGAGCATCCCGTTTACACAAGTGGTTAGGGAATGCGGAGGGAAGTGGCAGCCCACTCTCACTTTGACCTACATTTCAAAGCTTCAGACTGTTGCCATTGTTTCCCACCAATCAGCAAAATACATCATCATCTCAGCTTCTTCCTACTTTTAACTAATGGGAGGTCAGCACTGGGCAGAACAGTTATTAAATTGTGTATGTTTAACAGATACCAGAGTTACAGGGTAGTGATAATACCTGGAGTTGGTTAACTGTCTGTCTTAATAAGTTAATGTCACATCTGACATACAATCCTCTTTACTGAGAGCTTAGATCAAGTAAGGGCTTTTCTGTGACTGGAATTCCTGCATTGGAACACTTTCATTGTAAACACATTCCCTTGTTAAGCCGACAAAAACTTTTGGAGTGTTACTCTGGATTAACAACTATTCAGAGCATGCGAAGTCTGACCTTGACGGAATAATCTAGAATGACTCAGAGGTTGTATTTATGAACTCACTCTGCAGAAGGAGCTTGGTGATAACGTGCTGGTTGTGGTCAGCAGCCTCTGCTTCTTTTGCCGCTTGAATGTTTGACTGCTGCAGTCTCTTGATTTCCCCCATTAGCTTGTTTCTCAACGCTTGCTCCAGAGTTTCTCTTTTGGCACAACCCTTCATCAATGTGTCATAGGCCTCTGAGATCCTCTGGATTTCTTGCTCCAGCTGTGAGAAACATAAGAATTAAATACATCAGCTAACATCAAATCTCATTGGATGAGAGACGTTCCAAGTTGTTCAGTCACACGTATGCTTATAAACACATATCCTGTCTCCTGGTTGCTCTAGTAACTTCTCAGAAAAAACACAAGTCTATTTTTGGCCTTTTTCCTTATTTACTTTCCACTGTCAGTTAAACTGTTGCCTGCCTTAATGATTACTAACTACAGTACAGCTGTGCTAATACACAGCCATACTTTGCAACATACCTTTGTGAAATGTTTGTGTTAATATACAAATGTTTAATTTTAGCAATTGTGATTGCGCAACATGTTCTCATAAATGTTTTTGATATGAAAGCATCTATGCGCAGAAAACTACCAAATCCCTCAACTATGTTCCTGGTTGTTATTAAGAGCAGAGCAGAAGACTCATGGTGTTCAGGAGCCCATATGGAAACAGCAGAAGAGCATTAACCATAATTCCATCTTCACAGGCATGTTTACACAAGGCAGTGGCCTGATGGGTAACCTGTGTAATTTTCATTCCATCAGGGTGAGAAAGAGTTGGCCTGCACTGATGTAATCCACTGGAAACATTTCACAGCCTTTTGAACACCAGCCAAAGTTAATTGAAAAGCTATGAAAATCTCCCAAAATCTTGCAAATAATCCTGTTACTGTTTATTGTCTATATATTTTTTGATAGTTGCCATCATTCATATTAGCATTCGAATAACCCTATCCTATCTCTACCTCTATCTTTGTAAGTTGTCAATTAATGTCTGTGATGCAAATGTATGAAAGCAGCTCTGCCCCTCTTAACCTGTTGTAAACAATCTGTCTTTGTTCATTAAACCTGAATATACAATTTACAGATGGATGTCGCGTAGCTCTCAAGGAAGAGATGTGTAGTCACAGTAGTGCTTAACTCAAATGTCTCTGACTAATCGCAAACACAATCAGACCACAAACACAATGTATGTTCTTTTCTGCTGTCTCAAATTTAGGGGTCAAGGAGACACCCGAACAGTTCATGTCAAAGTCTAAGTAAATTTACCTTCTTAATTTTGAGGGCCTTCTCAGTGTGTCCCTCCACCTCCTGTCTCAGCCTCTTATTTTCCTGTAAAAGCATCTCCAGTTGACCTGGGCTGCAGACTAATACCTCCCCGCCAGCAGGGGGTGACGTGGCATGTACATGACAAACCTCTGATGACTGCATTGGTGGGATGTTTCTGGAGTGGCACAAGATAAAAAGCATCCTGTTAGATTATAAACCTTACAGGCAGTGACAACATATCAGGCTTGCTTGAGGTTTGATGACACACCACTTTGGTATGTCTCGTACTCAGTAATAGCATCGGCCAACAGACTGTTAGTCATTGTGACACATCCAGTAAAGTATGTCAGAACTGCTGGAAATGTATAAACCAAAATGAGTAAAAGGTTAACTATTACCAAATCGCATCTGTGTGTTAATATACGGTGCTAAGTGTAGTATGCAAGTGTGCACTTTTTTACCTGTTGTGGTGGGAATGGAATGGTGGTGGGGGTTGTCTGTAGTACTGTTCACACTCCAGCCCTTGTCTTAGCAAGAATCCTTGAGACTGCACATGAATGGGGTGCTCGGTATGAGGGTCCTGCTTACTGTAGTCCATGCCCGGCTGGCTATGTGGTAAGTGCTGGTTTGCATGATATCCGTGAACATCTGGGTAACTGTTGGAACAGCCGAGAGAAGATGATGTCGCAGGAATTGAACTGTCAGCATTGCGTTCCATGGAAAGCTGCATAAGTCGATCACTGAGGGACTGTGCGTGAGTTCCCTTTGGATCCCAGGTATCTTCTTCCACAAAAGGCATTTGGCTGTTTACACTATCCTGTAGTAAGCAGCCCTTGTGTGGTTGGCACCATTGGGAGGCCAAATATTGGGAACAAGCTTTGGCCTGTTCATAGGTGGGCAGCTCCTCACCATAGTGGAGGTAGGTTTTGTAGTGTTCAGAGTGCTGGTAGTCAACCTGGTGCTCCTGACCCTGTGGCTCCTGGCGGGCAGAGAGCTGATGGGACTGGGGCTCCTCCTGGCTGAGGCTCTCAGTAGAGGACTGGGGAGAACAGGCTCCTCCACTGCCACCCCCAACACCTCCTCGTTGCAGGGCCTGCTGCTGGATGGCCAGGAGTGCATGTGCATCTGTGGGATTGCCATAGCGAAGCTGCTCTTGGATCAGTCTGTGTAGAACAGTGGTAGATGCTTCTTCACCTCTCATTTTATTTGATAAAGATTTATTATCTGAACTCAACCTGGAGGGCAAGAGACAGATTTAACAAATTGATATGATTTTATGATGACCAATATTTAGTATGTTTTGTAAATAAATAAATAACCATTTTTTAATAAATGATTAAATTCTATATACATTCCTTTAATTTGTCAAAAAAGTAACCAGATTTTACTAGCATACTACGGCATAAACAACAACAACAACAATAATAATAGTAGATATAAAGTATATAATAGAATATAGTAGCCTAAAGAAAAACAAAAATTGCAATTTACCAACTTTTACTTACATAATGGTTTATTAAAGCCTGTAAAAATGTTTTGCGTGTTAAACAACTATCCCTACTGAACAAGCAGAACGTCCATAAGGGTAAGCCGTCATTATTTCTATAGCCAAACGTTTCCCACATTACAGCCAAATAGAGAACGCCAAAACCCAGCTTTATCTAACTTTGTCAACAACAATGTATCACACCAATCATCAATAATTCCGATTAATCGCGTTACAGTTAAAGTTCCAGTTTTCAGGTTTTATGACTTTCAAGGCATTTGTTAAAACATTCGTTTCTATTTCTTAATACAATATTAAGAACGACATTTGATATTCAACTCACCAGCCAATACTTTCATTCCACACGGATTCCGTTAATAACATTTACAATAATCCCAATATTGATTGATTCCGTCTGTATATGTTTTATCTCATAGTTTATGTGTTTGCGCGCTCAAGTCTGGTGGAGTTGTGAACTGATAGGCGTGCGCTATGCTCTCATAAATAACCGAGAGCGCCAGGAACGAAAGGAATGTGTGAGCTCAGGGATCAAACGTGAAGAGAGAGAGAGAGAGAGAGTTAACACAGCAGTTGCAGTTCGACCGGCGTCCACCAGAGTTATAACAGCAGCTGCCAGCGATCATTTTTTCGTTGAAAATTACGCAATTTAGGAAAACGGTCCACATGTTATGGTTTAATAGAATGTTTGCACACATAACGTCTTTAGGTACTACAAAAGGGACAGGCTGATCAGTGATGTCATATTATTAGGGAAAACGGCTTACGTCAAAAGGTGTGACCCAAGCTTAAAGGTATGCAAACATGTTGACACAAAGATACACAATCCAAATAACCAGTTTCAGAAAATCAGCCTCTGTGTACATAAGCATACTCGCAAAATGCTTTAGGACGTTTTAAAGAATAGGCTGTTAAATGCTTTAATGTTTTCATAAAGGTCTCTTATTTTGAGGAAATAATATACGTAATATATTAAATAATGTAATAAATGTAATATATTAAATAATGTAATAAATAATTACATTATAATAACTGTAATAATGTAATAAAATAATAATATAATCAGTGACTTAAGAATATTTTACTTTCAACACCCTGTACCTACTGAATTAAAGGAACTCTCTAATGACACAATGTAGAGCAAAGAAATGTTAGGGGCCTTTGTTAAACAAAACACAGTGATGTAGCATCTCCACCTAGATTACAGTCAGTGTAACGAAGGCAAATTTAAATAAGGTGATTTAACATTTACAACAGCAAAACAGTAGCATTCGTACATGTGATTTTTACTACAGTATATATTTTAATAGGCCAAAACAGCTCGCCAACAGGAAAAAGGGAGGTAACACCCTATAGCAGTTCACAGGGTGGTAACTTGTCTTGCTTGTCCAGTGGTTGTGTTTGAATCCTCAGGTTCTCCTGACTAAAGCCGTGATGACTAGGGAAAGTGTGGAATTTTACAGAGTACACTGAGCCGAACGTTTGATCATTTGGGCCGGACTCTATGTTAAGTTCAAGCACCAAATTCTCTAGAAAAGAGACTAGGTAAACTTTATTTGTCCCCATGTTGTGATATTGAGCAATGCAGTGTTCATTTTCCCTGACTGATAGGAGGGTATTTCCAACTACATCTCAGACAGTGAGTCAATGGGAAGCAGGCGTGTGGTAGACAAGTGATTACTTGAATGCAGGTGTGTAAGAAGGAAGCGGTTGTTGACAAGTCTCTACAAATCTGAGAAAATCTGGAAGCAAGTATAAAGACTTCAGACCTCTTAGCAGTTCCATTTAACAGCACTCAATCTGAGCTCTCACTCTCTTTCTCTCACTGTTTTTCCCCTAAAGGTCCCTCAAGGGGCCAGACCAGAATATCTCCATTCCTTCAGCCTGATATCTCAGATCGTTCAGTCATAAACTGTCATGTGGGTATTTTTAGGGGAATCACAAGACTCGAGCATTGAGGAAAGAAAACAACAGAGTTAAGAAAATGTAAGCAGATTTAAACTCAGCACAACAAGGATCAGTTGTGGTTATCTGGGCACTTGGTATGGGGGACCAGAGAAGATTCTCCATTCTGATCACAATTCCGTCTTTATTGGTTGCAAATAGCCTGTCATATTGACTGGGTTGTTTATGGGCTTGTTCTGCTCCAGGCCGCGTTCTGTACATATAAAGAGCAAAACTGTATTTATATAAGCTTATAACAAATAAGCAAAACGAGCCTTTAAAAGAAAATGTCTTTTAAAAAAAGGTAACAAAAACTTTCAGATTTATATATATGTATATATACATATATATATATATTCATGAAGACATGAAAAAGGTTTAGTTAACGTTCCATAATTCACTTACAATACCTAAGATCTGAAGATCAAATAAATAATCTGATTTGAGATTCCAATACAAGATTGGAATCAAACCAAAATCTAATACTGTAATGTTTGTGTTGCTCCTTTATATATCCATGTATTTATATAACTTGCCTATATCTACATAGTACATATGTTGGCTCCTCAGCAAATAGCAAAAATGTTATTTTCCTGTGGCTGTGGACAGTTGAGAGGAAGGAACTGTGGTGTGTGGGAGATTCATTCAATGTGAGAAATAAATACACACATGACCTTTTTTTTAAACTCATTGACGCTGGTCACATGAGAATTGACCTACATACAGTACATAAATCTTTATAAGTCACATCTGCTGCCTGTGTGTGACTCTACAGTCCACTTCATATTGATCTCATGCTTTGAATAAATACACAAAATCAAGGAGATCTATTATCATTAATTGTAAATGAAATCACAAAACTTCTACGACTGTATTAGGTCCTGTGCAGGGAGAATCATTTGTCTGTATGTTTTCTGTGTGTGTGTGTGATATCCTTTTATTCTGACATTCTGATTTTTTGCATTCCATCAATGTGTCATTAGACATAAAAAGCACAAATTGTTCTTATAACTTGCTGCCACTACCTGCATAAAGTTTTGAGCCATAAACTGTGGAACAGGCGGCACAGCACTTGTTTGTATGTACACTTATTACTCTTGAAACTCATGCACTGCCTGACAAAATGGAACTGTACATTAGTTCATGAGGGCAAACCGGTTTGGAAGTCAATGCATGATATGGAAAGCAGCAGGGAATACAAGCATGATTACAAATTAAGTTCATAAAGATCCCATAACTAGTTTTTAGGAGAATGCCCCTCTATTCTTATGAGGCACTGCTTTAGACAGCCAAGTGTGCCCCTAAGCAAATAACTGCCCCTGCTGATCCAGCACATAGCTCCACTCAGTGGTTTTCCCCACCAAGGTGGTGAAGAAAAAGGGAGGATCTATAAATACAGCATATATAGTTGTAGAGTTATTATTAATAATTATGGCTTTCACTTCACTGTAAATCTGACAAGAACACTTTATTTTTTCATGCATATTTTAGTTTATGTGGGAGGAGGGTACAGTAGTAGTTGTGGTTAATATGCTATGGACTTAAGGGTCACTGACTTGGTCACTAACTTCATACTTTAACTTTATAACTTCAACCTCATCCACTGAGAATCACCTTTAAAGATAATTTAAAGGCCAAATTGTTATCTTTAATGGCTATCATGCTGATAAAACAGTAAGTAAATAATAGGCGTGTATGTGTAGTAAAGAGATATCAGAATGTGTGCAGAGTTCCCAGTTATAAAACCAGTCAACTTAATAACTGTTTTGCACATAGCAAAAGGAACATAAAACAACCCAAAATTGCACATCAAGTTCTTTATTGCTGAGAAACTATGTCAGCTGGGTGAACTTAGTGTTTTGTCATGCTGATAAAGAGCCTTTGTGCAGAAGCCTCACAGGCAAGATATTTTTCACCACTGAGAAGGAATGTCCTTAAATTAAGTCATTTTAGCTGAAAATAATGTGTGTTAAAACCTTTTAATTTGCTGTAGATACTTATATAAACTGACTATACCTACCTTGCAAGTATCTGAACATGACACATTTATTAGAGAGGTGATGTATGACCTGTTGGCAAAACATATTCCCTCTTTCCATATGGGAGATGCCATTCAACTGAGGGAAGATATGTGAGGAAAGGCTCAGTTTACATGTAGCCAGCCAGGCAGGCAGGCACCAGCTAGTTCTGTGTTTGTTGTTCCACATCAATGGATAAGGGGGGAGAAATACAGTGTGATTATATAACAGAGGTTACATGGGGAATTGAAACAGTCATTAATCTTTTAACTGAAAAAACTAGGAAACAGGGTTGATACAACGACAACTAAATAAACTGTATTTAGTCACTTTTTAAGCTCTATTGTTTTATTGCTCATGGAAAAGTTGTTTTTACGGGTTTGTCATGTTTCAAACCAAAGTTATTTGTAACCCTGGGTCAATGTAATCTTGGGTTATCATGTATCATGTTAGTTACTGTTCATTCTTTACCCTGAGTTAATAATTATTCCAGGTTTTTTTTGGGATTCATGATCTTACACTGTCAATTTTAAAACCCTGTTAATGTTCTTATTGCTTATACATATTAGATTAATCACGTTGATTGGGTTCTTGTTTGCATATTAATGAGATAAATGGCATTGACCAATAAGTAGCTCATGACAAGCACGCAACCTGTTTTAACATCTGATCCTGAACTAGCTGTTTTGAGTAAACTTAACCTGACTTAACCTGCATAAACAAATATACGGTCTTTACAAACTGTAGTTAGCATGCCTGCTGTCACAATCTGCTGTTCAATATTTCTCTAAGACAGTAAAAAATTGTACAAAGCACATTTATATTTACAGGAATAAGTACGGAGACAATTTATGAACCAAAACTATCTGTTTTACAACATAGGGTTAAAAGTGATGGTAAGCCCACCCAGTTTAAGCAGGATAAAAAAGACAGTTTAAAAAGGATAATAATCTAGGGTTAAGCACAGTGTGCTGTGGGTTGAGAATTAATATATACCCCTAGCACATTTTCAAGGTTTCAAGTAAAAAGTGAGACATTTGACCAACATTAACACAACATTAATGACATTAAAACAACATTTGATCTTGCTGTTGTGTTTTACTTCCAGTCTTTACGTTCTACTCAACCACATCTCACCAAAATCATTTAGGTTTGGAAGAAATGAGATTTTTAAAAAAACACGCAACATGCTTTGTTTGAGTCTACTGTAGTTCCTCTGACAGGGAGCAGGAATATTGTTACATCCTCTTTGCAACAATAGAAGCTGATGAAAACATCAGTCCAAAGACAATTCAAATGTTTATTTGGCACAAATATTCTTTTGGAGTGATGGTGTGTGTGACAGCAGTGGCGTGGGAATTATGGGTGGAATGTGAAGTTCATGACCGACAGCATATCGCAGGAAGTGCAGAGAGCGCATGCGGCGAGGACAAGAAAAGGAACAAAACATCGACTTGGAAAAAGTATGATGATAGTAAGATAATAGTATCATCTATGCTCTATTATAGATTATCACCAACCATCACTGTCAAATCTTTCTTTCGAACTGAATAAACAAGGAAACGGGCCAAGACACTCACACGGCAGAATAAATAAACAACAAAATAAAACAGCAATATGAAGTGTGCTGAATCGTCTGAAGTCAGAGCATTTAAAAACAGTTACATACAGTATAGAGTACTAACGCTGGGCTTAAACAAACACATGACTAGTATGTGGAGAAATGACAAGTATGAAGTTCTTGATAATAAACGTGTTTGTTTTAACATAATTGCGATACCATTCATCCGAAGGCATGCAGAATACTTGACTTTTAACCTTTTATAGATCTATTCACATTCCTGTGTGCAGACTTGCGCAATATTTGGGAAAGAAAAGATCCAGCTCGTACTGGTATTTTTGTTATATGGAAAAATATGCAATTGCTGTTGACTAAAACTACAACTGTTAAATAGATACAGAGGGTCATTACCATTACCCGCATCAGATTAAATTAGTTGTGCCCTTTTTATTTTGTCTATAGCCACTGTTTTCTCACTACTTTCAGGCAGAAATGTGGCACCAGTTTCAGACATGACCAAACACTGATAAAACGTAAAAGATATAGAATGTCTCCGCTATATAAAAGCAAGACTGAATGCTTAAACCAACACATCATAAATATGAACTGTCTTGGCACTCCAGGAGCGAAACCAGAACCGTCTTTCTGTGTATTCTGCAGTCCCATCTCATTGATGGATGCAGGCTGCATTGCCAAATGTTTTCTCATATAAAAACATTTTCTTTCATGCTCTGCTGAGATTTAAGGTCCGTCATAATACATTCTCCGCTGCTTATTTGTTGGGCCTTAAAGAACAGGTAGCCATAGCAACCCTGCACCATTCCAAAAATGTCTGGCCCCCGGCCTGTTACAACACCATCTGCTGAGAGCGCAAATTTTACGCACTTTACAGACTAAGACAAAATAAAGATTACAAACTTAGATTTCCGATAAAATCATACACTGTTCGTTTTACTGTTTTTGTACAAAGTCCTATGAAAGCAAACAAGAAGCTTTTGCTCTGCGTTGACATACATAATGCGTTGACATTAGCAACAGCATATTTCCAAGAACTCCACATGGTTGTCATTAACATTCCAAGTGCTTTCTCTCTTTTGTCTCTTTTGGAGGCCAAAGGGAAAATTGACAGTATTGGCTGTAGGCCACACATTCTATGGGATGTGTCAAAACCATTCCACAAAGGGCAGAGAACACCCGCATAGGAAAACTTGGACACACAGAGCAAAAAGTGGGATCACATGGCTAAGGATATTTAATAAGAATAAAAACAAGTATAACAGAAATCAGTTAATCTTGGCTTGGCCCATTCTATAGTAACATTGAATTACATTTAATGGCTCTAGGCAGCAATGATGCTAAATGGTATTAGTTCTGTTACTCACTCAGTCTTGTGTTAATGATGACAACTTTTAATCTTTAAACAAAATCTGAGAGAGTTTTTTTAGCGTTTGACAGCAGCGATCACTATGAGCACTACTGCAGGAACTACGTTTCGATACCTTAAACATTATCCTTTTGTGTTCCGGCCTGACAGTGAATATTCAGTTAATTATTCTTAATTATCTAAAGATTCTATAATTAATTTTTAGATGAGCTTTTAGGTGAGCTGGGTGGATGTTGCACTTTTCCAATTCATCTACGTCTCTCACTGAAGCACCTGAAAGTGTTACCTGGAGGACCATGAACGGGCTGCTTTTACCTCCTGTGACTGTGGAAAGTGAAGTGGAGGACAGAGAGAAGAGAAGTCCACAACAGAGCTGGAGCTCATCTCCATCAGAGGAACATGAACAGCAGGCTAAGAAAGAGGGACCGAAAAAGCAGATAAATGTTGAACGGTAATGTTCATTTGGTAAGTTTAATAGTTGTTTCCATTAGAACTTATATTCATATTGCCATGTTTTACCTACAAGGGGGTTGTTGTGTTGTTATGGCATAACTGACACTGCCATGTACCATTGAAAACAAGCACGTTTTTTATTAAGGCTTGTTAGGGAGTGCGGTCCACAAATTTGTGACCTTAAAAATCTGGTATTTCATTTCCCATTTAAACCTGAATTGTAAGAAAGTTTATCTAAAACAAGGAAGAAATATTGAAGCAATATGTAAGTATATTTACAGTGTTAACAATGACCTTGTTATGGTTATATTTTCTTGCTTCCTAGAAGCATGCAGGATGGTATGGAACATAGATCATCTTGGTTTTTAAATGTTTGCTTTAGAAACATGCTAACAAAAGTCTGAAATTCATGTTTACTTTTTAACTTATTTATTTTAAATATTTTTAATAATTTGTTTAATATTGAATTGAATATGAATTGCTTTGCACCTGGGAATGGAGGTGAGGGGAGGCACCAGGCAGGTGAGGTGAAAGGCACATGAACGGTCATCACAGCAGATGAGATCCCTTCCATCTTTACACACTGCACAATCATCATTGTGCTCCGCCTGAAAACATCACAAATGAGGCACAGATGAAGGTCAAATAACCAAATTAATGTTGTTGTTGTGGTTAGTTTTTCATAAAGACGTTCAGGTCACATTTAATCTAAAAAATTCATTTTCTTTGTTTAAAGTAGTTAAAGGCTATTTCTTGGATCAGAAAAATAATCACACTGAATACAATAAATAAATACATGTACAATAAATAAATAACCTAAAACAAACTTTAGACATTAGATATTGTCATTCAACTAAATTAAACTTCTTTTGATATTGGGGTGAAATATGACTTGGACACATTTACGAGTTTTATGAAATTCTCCTACATACACGATTGGCCACCTACATCCAAAACCCTGGTGCTTGGCTCCCCCTGCTGGTGAGCGAAGTACTGTGCAGTCTGTATCTTGTGTCCAGCTGTACACAAGCTCCAGAATAAAACTCTTCCAATCCTGATGCATTTTTGGCACCTCCTGCAGAATAAAGCAGCTGAGATATATGTGCCGCCAAAGCTAGCAGCCATAGTGTTTACTCTGCAAGATTATGCTATCAACAAACCCTAACAGCTAAAGCATTAGCTAAGACATTTATTAATTTATGTCTATGCTGTATTAGTGTGTTGAGCTCATCAGACTCAATGACTTGCTGGATTAGAATCCCCTTCAACGTCCCGCATCTAGAGAGGCACATTCATTTATTTGCAACCTCATTCCTCTGCAGTACATAGTCATCTAATGGTGCGTCATACAAACATGTGATTATCTTTTCCCACGGAGACCTGAGAAAGTGCCGTACCATCTGTCTTCCTCGTAGACTTTCCTTTACTTCCTGGAACAGTTGACCCATATAGATATAAGACGTGATTGCCAGGTTGAGTTCAGTTTGTTATAATCTTAGTTGTGTTACTGACAGCTAACAGTCAAATATAATAATATGTTGTAAAAATAATAATAATGGAATCACAGAGAATATTGTGCGAGGGTGCTAGCGGTAGTTCCAGGTGTGATCTTGATTATCATGTTAATTGGTTGTCAGTTGTTAATTATCACGTTATCACCACTTTGCTGTATGAACTGAATAATTAATTTGTGTATATGCCATTGGTCATACCTTAGCTGGAGGGTAAAGCTCTCTTGGTGTAGTGAGGAGGGAGCTTTCCAGTAACTCAGTGGTTAGCACATGACGTTAACAACGCCAAGGTCGTGGGTTCGACCCCAGGGATTGCACATACGCAAAATCAATGTATAGTATAATGCAATGTAAGTCGCTTTAAAAGCATCTGCCAAAATGCATAAAATGGAAATGATGGGATGGATGTTTTTCTGCCACCCCTCTCGTCTGACTGCAAACCTGCAGCTCAAGGTCTGGAGTTACCCATGTGCCTGACCACCTGCCTCAGTCCTGTCAAATTAGATTACCATCACAGACTGTAGTTATCCTCAAACCCACCTTGATGTTTGCCCAACCTTTGAAACATTGTAGCTGTACCTTTGGGGAGGTTCATAAACAGGGTTTTCAGTTTTGGGAAACTGTCTTTGTTGTACTCTTTGCAAAGATTAGGTTAGGTTCCAGAAGGCCTGCAGGACAGCAGTAGGAGGAAGTAGACAGCTTCAGTAGTAGTGCTTTCTTTTCATTAGCTTCATGTTATTTCAAATCCATATGACTTTTTGTCTCCTGTGGAACACCAAAGGAGAATAGGACCACCTCTATGGTGCATTTTTCAGGAGCAGCAATTTCTCTTTTGAACAGCTGAAAAGTTCAGCTGTGTAGCTTCTTGTTTACCCTCAGAATCTGATCAGAGATGATGTCGTAATCAGCTAGCCCATACAACAGCTGGAAAGGGTCATGAATTTCCATGGCGATCTCAGTCCTGTATGCTCGTAGCTGGAAGCGCAGGTCAAAGTATCCATAACATTCCACTCTAGACATGCTTACAAAAACAGGTCTTTGAGACTGTTTGCCAGAAATGCAATTCTTGTGTAAACCAGGGCTATATTTATTATCAGTTGTAACTGAACCCTGGAACATAGCATTTCACTTTCATAAAAAATACTAAGGGAGAATCTATAGATTTGTGGAATTACCAGAAATTAATCCTTAATTTAATAAACACATTTTGAGATTCTTGTTGAAAGTGAATAAGGAATAAATATACATTGTAGCAGCAGACAGTATGTATTAAGACATGGATTTTATTGATTTATTCTTTTCAGACAGATGTCATGCTCATAAATGTCCGTACAGAGTGAATAAACAGCCAACTACACTTCTTTACACATGGTGACAACTTTGACAGACTCAGCTCTGGCAACAGCAACATTATTTCCTGATCTAACATCAGACCTTCCTATTACATCAGACTCCTCTGCAGTTCCTCTGGAACTGGCTCTACCGTGTAAGTGTGAGGTTGTGAAAGGATTAACTTTATCACAGAACATCAACAAATCTGTCAGTTGCCTGCTCAACCAATCAATGACCACCTGTCTACTACGTGTTCTCAGCCATACAATGAAAGCTTTGCATTGTGATGTCACAACAACAGAAGGCACAACTAGTGTACAAAAGTGATGATGACAAAGCAAAGAACAAGAGGAAATGGAGGCTTGAGAGATGTGAGAGGTGGTATACACTGTGCCTTATCAATGCAAAACTTATTTACCCTTCAAAAATTTACTGTATGTGTCAGAGCAGAGCTAAAGTCAACTCTAAGTTCCAACAATTCAGTCACAGTTATTCCTCATGTCTAACTAAAAATGGCCATTTCTGTTCAGATTAATAGAATTACGGGCACCAGAAGTCGTACCAAAATTAAATATATATATATTTGAAAGGCTTAATATAGCCTAAATTAATCCAACAATCTCTATACAGTCAGTGGTGTTAATTAGTGCATTTATGTAAACAATTAAAAATACAACGCAAATACACTTGTGTAACATTAAAGATCAAAGATACTGTTTTTACACAAGTTCGTAAACAACTCACATTTCTTGTACTGTTGCAAAAACCTGAATGTGGTGAGTGAACTACTAGCATTGTAGTACATTCTGTCCCAGCTCAGTGCTGTGTCTCGATATTACTAAAAAAAACAATTACAGAAAAGACAAAGTGTTCACCTCCAGCTAACATTATGAAACGGAAAAACTAATGCCAGAGACGCTTTATGAGGGATATGACAATCATTTACCTGTTCCATCACTTAATGATGCGAAAAAAAATACATTGCCTTGTCTGAATGAAGTGCATGTATTCGAAATGACAATCCGGTTGTTTCTAACTCTCACCTCGAACTTACCCTCCACAGTACAACCTAACAGATTACACTTTATCTCTTTCTCTAAATTCCAGTTGGAGTAAAAAAAAAAAACAATCAACCCACATCTTTAAGAAAATTGCCCTTTTCTAAGGGGTGTGAACGGGACAAATTGTACAGGTACGCCTTCAGAAAGATGCTTTTAAAATCAAATAACCCTGATGGATCAATAAAACTGTAAAAGGCAACACAAATGCCCAACTCATGTGTAACACTTTACTACCAGTGTATGGCTACAGGTGAGACAAAGAAAATAAGAGTGAAGCCCTTTTAAATTTTGAAAAGAAAAAACAAAACTATTTGTACAGGTGAACATAAATCATGTCTTGATGATGGATGTTCACAATAATATAAATACTATATACTATATACAATACAGTACCGCCTGGTGGATCTAAAGTGTATACGTGAAGCTTGCAGAAAAATCTATTGGTTCTTTGCAACAGCGCCACCACGCTTTAAGGTTTAATCTGAATATGCAATCCTCACTGAGGCCTGCCGTTGGAATACCATGTAGGATGTACAGTACACGCACAGACCCACACTGAGACTTTAACAGGATCTCTCGCTTTTCTTTTTTCTGTAATTATGAGTTCTTTGTTTCATTACTATCGATGTGTATGGACCAAAGGACAAAACAGATTCTAAAAGTTGTCTTACATGCATGCTATAGTCGAACAACAGTTAATCTGACATTCGTCTTAATTCTTATTTGTTTTTGTGAAAGGCATCATTAGTGCTTTTTGTAATGTACAAAAATACAAAACATAACAACCGATAATCCACTCTGAATGTTTTTGTCCGATGATGGTACAGTACACATGCCACTTCCTGTCTTATATGCATCTCTTAGCTAGTCGTTTTGAATTACCTATGATATTATTTTGGCAATTGAACTGACAGTGTTGATTTTTTTTCTTGCAACTGAGGAGTATAATTTTAGACCCATTCAGATAGATGTAAAAACCTATATCCGATCATAAAGTTCAACTGGACATGGACCCATAGGAAGCAACAGAACAAGCGTGTGGTGTTAAATGAAGGTCCAAACTGCTTTTTACTAACAGGAGCATCCACTTTCAGGGGCTGGAGGGTCTGGCTGTTTGTCCAGTTTAATGTCGATCACTGAGAAAGGTTAAGTGTCATGGAAATTTATGTTTGTAAGTTTTGTATATTTGTATTTGTAAAATCTGCACATTTTTGTTCATAAAACATGTAAAACATTGTATTAATAATATGTGTACACTTGTAAATTAATGTTATGCACGGCATTTTACTAATGACGTAAATGTATAACATTTGCTATACTACAATAAACTACAATTAACTACAATAAATAGACACTAAATGGAGAAACAGCACCCAAATGTGATAATAAGCTATCAAATATGATACTAACTTTTCAGGAAACAATCCTGAATGACTTACTTGTAGTTCTTTAAATGAAGTCTCTGCATATTAAGGTGGTATAGTATTTAAAGTATATAAACATAAAGATGATCACCTTTAATTACAGGTAGCATGAGTTAAAGGATACTGCCTTCTTTGTTATTATCATCCAAGTTCTCCATTCCGGGCAAAGCAGCAGCCACTCGCCGGAACAACTGTTAAACCAAAGAGAAAGCAAATGGAATTAGGCCGAGAATTTTTTTCATCACGGAGTAGCACAGCTAAAACCCCATAGGCACCAACTCAGTGGCTAAATCAAATCTTTAGAGCTTCGCATGTGTCATGTTTCAGGCCATGAGCACAATTAAATTAGTGTTTTCGGTCAAGCCCATTTGCAATTGACCAGACAATGTAATGCAGTAAGACTCACCTGTTTAACATTACTGCCGGTCTTCGCGCTGGTCTCAATAAACATCACATTCAGCTCCTTAGCCCTCTGCTCTCCCTCTTCTATGGTGATTTGCCTGTTAGATCAAATATTTCTGATGAAAATCTGATACTGTAGATCTGCTGTGGCAATGACAAATAAACTGTCTATATACTGTATATAAATGACATTTAGTCCCTGACAGACACCTTTAGCAATGCATTCAAGCTGAACAGTCACTCTATATCTTTCCTGGCTGTTGAGCCCATGATGTCTGTATTGTTAGCACCACCCACTGCTAGTCGAGCTACATGAACTGAATGACATTTAAATGACATTTAAATTAATCACCTCTTCTCCTCTAGGTCTGTTTTGTTGCCCACCAGCATGATGATGACATCACTTCCCCTCTCTGTTCTGACATCATCAATCCATTTGGAAGTTAGCTGAAATGAATTGATATCTGGAGGAAAAGGAGACAAAATGTCACTCTGGAGTGGTACAGATTTACAAAATGCGGATCAAAATAGTGGTAAGACAATTAAAGGCTTATGCATAAGTGTGTGTTTGTAGCTCACTTGTGATGTCATACACCACCACAGCCACTGTGGAGTCTCTTATGTAACTGGGAATAAGACTCCTGAAACGCTCCTGTCCCGCCGTGTCCCACAGCTGTAACCTCACCTGCAGAAGAAAGACAGCTCTTTAGAAATAATGACACACTTTGATAAAATGACCCATTTATTAAATAGGTTTCAAAGTTTCTTACAGTTCGGTCTTCCAGGTACATGGTTTTTGATAAAAAGTCAATTCCAATAGTCGCCTGCAACGATAAAAATGTCAAAATGCAGTTGGAGAAAAACAGAAATTGCTTTGTACATGTCTTCATTAAAGATGTGATAATATACCTGATAGGTGTTGTCAAAACTGTCATACATGAACCTTGTTATCAGCGATGTTTTTCCAACTGTAAAGTAAACAATTAAAAAGAAAAACATTCACAAACTACTGCCATCAAACATAATAAATCACCAATGATGGGGTCAGTGACTCATGCGTCTCCACAGCACTGCTGGTTACAGATTCTGTGTTTTCAGTACTTAAATTACACAGTTCTGCAGCACATGCTAAAATTAAGAATTCAAATGCCTTCACCTCCGTCCTTCAAATTAAAGTCAAATTCTAGATCATGAGGGACTACACGGGGAATGTGATGTATCACTGTCGTTTAGAGTTAGACATACATTACTTAAATAAAAAAATGCGGCAGTGCTCGAGTCCATTGTGACGGCAACATTCCTGAAACACTTTTCATACACCAATCAGGTCCGGCCTGTTTATCAGGCTGAGCTGAGATGCTAAAATCCTTTTATGTTAGTTATGTGTGCACTCATAGTACGAGAGGGAATAATGGCTGTATATATCTATAGCCTCACATGCAGAATGATAGGTTTCTGCTAATGTCTTTAAATATGAACAGCTTCATTTCACAATATATTCAGGACCATGGACAGCAAAAAAACAAACGATGCCCTAACTTGGCATAAACCTAGAAAATATAAAGATTTTGTAGCAGGTTCGGTCATATCTATTGTCCCATCCATATAATACCATCCTCATGAGGACAACATGAAAGAAACAGTGTCCTGGTACTACAGATAATTTGGCAGTAATTTCTGCTATGAATATCGGCAATTAAAACCAATGATCACTTCAGATCTTAAACCATCCAAGGCTCGTTTCACTGTATGGGCCCTCTCTCTGGATGGCTGTTCATTTTCTCAATACCAACAGAGAAAGGTAACCACAGTACCAAAAGGTATAAGGTATTTTACAATAAATTCAGTATATAATGAAAGATAATGTTATGATATGATATGAGACATCATATCGTTGCTGCTATTTTCAGTGTTTGTATGTCCAGTCATCAAATGACAGACATG